>JAFIRS010001817.1:0-289726 GCA_018342105.1 Gonioctena quinquepunctata | reverse complement strand
GGGTTTTTTAAATTTTTTTTTTGGGGGGAATTAGGTATTCATTAAAAAAAATTATTAAAAAAAAAAAAATTTTCCTGAAAAAAATTTAAAAAAAATTAAAAATATAAAAAAAACCACCCATCAATATATATAAATAATATATATATATATATATATATATATATATATATATATATATATATATATATATATATATATATATATATATATATATATATAAATATATATATATATAAAAATATATATATATATATATATAATATATAAAAAAAAATTTTTTGGTATAACAAAAAGGGGGTAAACGTAAATTTCCTTGTCAGCACAATTTTTGAATTATGAAAAACTTTTTTGGGGAATAAGTTTTCGTTTAACCTGTTAAACTTTTTGGGGGGCCCCCCAAAATGAAAAAATCACATTATTGAAATAATCTGAGGGTTTGGGGATTGAAACATGAACTTTTAAAAAATTTTTTTAAAAAATATTTTAAACATTTGTGGGTTGGTGTTATTTTTTTTGTTTTTTTAAAAAAGGGGGACATTAAAAATTTTTTGGGGAAAAACTTCCTATGATTAATCGTAAAAAAAATATAAAATATGAAAAGGTGTAAAATTTCTAAAATATATTCTTTAAAAATCACTTTTTTGAACCAATGGGGTTTTTCCCCAAAAAGGGGGCTCTGAATATAAGGTTTTAAATTTTAAAGTTTTTTAAAAAGGAAAGCCCCCCCCAAAAAACTTTTTTTGGGAAGGGAAAAATTTTTTTAAAAATTTTTTGGATTCCCCAAAAAGAAAAGGAACCCATTATATCGTTTTAAAAAAAAAAAAAAAAATTGGGAAAACAATGAAAAAAGGTTTTTTTTGAAAAATTTTTTTTTTCAGTGAAAAAACCCCCGCAAATTTTAAAAAGGGGGTTTTTTTTTTGTCATAGCAGATTCTAAAAAAAGGGAAAAAAGGCAATTTTTTTTTTTTTGTCAAAAAAAAATTTGCCAACAATGACGTTTTTTTTTTTCAAAATTTTTTTTTTTTCAGTGTAACACCCCCAACAAGTTTTGAAAATTTTTTATTTTGTAAAAAGCTTTTTTCCCCTCCACAAGAAAACGAACACATCATATCTTTTTTTGTAAAAAAAAATTTTTTTAAAAAACAATGATCTATGTTTTTTTTAAAAAAAATTTTTTTTTTCAGTGTTACACCCCGCTCCAAGTTTTGCAAGGTTTTTTTTTTGTCATGGGCGGGTTTCCCCCCCAAAAAGGAAAAGGAAAAATTATATCTTTTTGAAAAAAAAAATTTTTGGCCCGGGCCGGTTTTTTTTTAAAAAAATTTTTTTTTCAGAAAAATTTCCCCGAAAAAAAGTTTTGAAAAAGGATTTATTTTGTTATAGTTTGGATTCCCCCATTTTTTTCAACATCGAAAAAATTAATTCCATCACTTATTAGCATTAGTTATTTTTTTTCCCCCAATTCCAAAATTTGAAAAATTTTTTGGCCCCCCCAAAAAGGGAAAAAAAGGGGCCCCCAATTCCCCCGTTCTTTATGGGGGGAAAATTTTGGGTAAAAAGGGGCTTTAGCCAATTTCACATTGGTCAGTTTTAATTTTTTTAAAAAGTCCGTTTTTTTTTGGGCAAATTTTTTTCCCCCTTTTCTTTTTTTTTGGGGTTCTTTTTCCCCGAATAACGATTTCAATCATTTCAATTAATAATTTTAAAAAAGCTCGGTCTAACGTTTAAAAAAGGTTTTTTTAAAATTTTCCCAACACTTGTTTTTGACTGAAGGCCCTTTTTTCCCCTTTTAATTTATATATATATATATATATATATATATATATATATATATAAAAGATTTATATATATATATATATAGATATTATATATATATATATATATTTTTAGTTTTTTTATATATATATATATATATATATATGTTTTATATATATAATATATATATATATATATAACCCAAAAAGTGAAAAACCAACCATATCTTATTATGGATTAAAACAAAACAAAACCCGGCCAAAGAATCATGTTTGGGTTGTAATTTTTTTAACCCCAATAGAAAAGGGATCCCCCCAAAAAACGGGAACTAAATTACATGTTATCCAAAAAAAAAGGTTTAAAATTAATTTATGGGTAACAACCAAAACCCAAAAAAAACCAAGGGAAAAATATATAAATATATTTTTGAAAATGAATTTTTTTTTGCCCTACTTTGGGGACCAATTGTTATGTGATGATTTAAAAAAAATTTTCTGAAGTTTAAACTTTTTTTTTTTGTATGATATTATTTGACTTTAAATTTTTTTTTTGTTTTCAATTTTGGTTTATTTCTAATTTTATTTTTATTCGGCCCGCGATGGGAAAATTTTTGTGAAGAAATATTAAAATTGTTATGAAATAATAATTTTAGCTAATCCGTTTTTTTGTTTTCCAATTTTTTTTTTCTTACCACAATAACCTTGGGGTACCCTTTTTCCCCGGGGTACTAAAAGAGCCACTCCCCGTAAAAGATGTCCCTAACTATTTTAGTTCAGTGTTTATAAGTGAGATTTGCATATCAGGGGAAAAATAACCAAAAAACAAAAAACAATTATTTCCTTCTTCAGGAAAACATATTAACCTGGCCTGCAAAAAGATAACATAATTATGAGCAATTGAAAAATTTTTTTCATAAAATAATAAAAAAACGATGGATATGTAAATAAAACCCCTTTTTTTTTTTTTGATTTGGGAAAGGGGAATTTTTTTATAGTTCAATCCCCAAACATAAGTTCTTGGGGATACGGGTTATTTTGTGAAGTGATTAGTTTGTGATGTGCAAAAATTTATACCTGGAACTGGAAATCGCTGTCAATCCCGGCATAACCCAAAATTTCCCGTTTCATCCCCCCTCTCAGGAACTCACCATTTAAAAAACCCAAAACCACGAAATCAGCTTGGGGAAAGGTTTTCATGTGGAGAACCAAAAGGAATCTTCTTTTATCCTTTTTCATTTTTTTTGTCCCCGATTTTTTTAGAGGTTTACTTTTTTTTTGTTGAAAAATACCTTCCATTAATAAAACCTAAATTTTTTTTTTTCCAATTTTGTACCTGGCCCTTGAAAATTTTTTTTAATACCCCTCTCTTTTTTTTTTTTCATTTCCCCCGGTTCCATTTCTGTTTTGCCATTTTATTTGAATTTTAAACTCCCCCCACTTCCTTTCCCCCCTTTGATTAATTTTGTTTTATTTGAAATTATGAACTAATATATTTTACATTTTTTTTTAAACAAATCAATATTTGGGGGATAATTATTTTGACATTTTCAGTTCTTACTTTTCCACAATTTCAAATATTTTTCTACCATCTCTGTTCCCCTTTTATTTCACCCCAAAGGGGGTTTTTTTTCTCCCTTGCTATTTTTTTTTAAAAAACCCATATACTGTATGTTTCAAACAGATTTTGTTTATCACATTCAATTCAGAATGATTTTTAAACCGCTATTTTTTTGTATTTCAAAAATTTTTTGGTTTAATCATTTTGACAATGTATGAAAAGATTGCATTATAATATTTGCATATTTTTACCTATCAATATTATACAGAGGTTCCCCAAAAAAAAAGAACCCAAAAAATTTAAAAAATTTTCTGAATACAATTTAAGTAATTTTTTTTTTTGTGTTTTTTTTTTTAAAAAATTTCTTTTATCTTCAAAATATAATTTTTGGGGCCCAATTTTGGTTATATATATATATAAATATTCAATTATATATATATATATATATATATATATATATATATATATAAAAAGGTATTTATATATATATATATATATATATATATATAAAGGGAAAAGGGAAAAAGGGAGTTTTTTTCTGACTATTGGGAAAAGGAAAAAATCTTGGGGTAGTAGAAACCCGACAAAGGTAACTAAAGACCGAAAAATTCCACAAAGTGATTGTGGGCATCACCCTGAAGATGTCTCTCAAAACAAATGAAGGATCACAACATGGATCACAATTCCATAAATTTATAAAAAAAATAATGCTTCAAAAACAAATTTTTTTAAAAAGGGTTTTATTTTAAATTAACAATTGTTAAAGGGAGAGAACAGATCTCAATTTTTGGAGTTAGATTTCCCCCTTTAGTAATTTAAGATAAGAACCCAAAGCTCTCAATAATTTTTTTTTAATATCAACCAACATCAAACTCACTACAAATAAAATAATAACAAAAAAAAAATGTATTTGTCCAAAATTTTTTACCATAAATAAAATCTCATCTTCATTAGTAATTGCAAATAGTGTTTCAATATCATTTGAACAGCTGGGACCAAATGCCTCTTCTTCTTCTCAATAATTTTTACAAATTGACTTTGACATTATAGGTTATGTTATTTTCAACCTCTATGTTTTCCCACACTTTGACATTATAACCAAAAAAATGTTCCACAATAATTATTCTCGGCTTTGTAGTGAATTTACCAATAATTTTTGTTACAAATACTGTTCCATATAACTCTATTTATTGCTCCATGTTTTCAGATGTTTTTTTAATGTTGTCTTGTACATCGTTCTGTATATCACCGAAAAACGACCAACTGAGGTAACATTTGTATATTTATCAATTATATCATAGTATTTTCACTTTTGTAGTTCCCTGAACTGAAAAACGAGGGGTTGACGTAAACCTATTTTCGAAGCATTCTGTATAAAAAAAAATTATGTCAATTAACTTCGATCAAGATTGAGGAAGTTTAACCAGGCATAATTAAATCTTCAATTCTCATCAGAGAGCTCAGACTGGTTGGTACAAAATCAATCGAATTGGATTTTCCTTTATTCACCCTGTTGAAGAGCACATAACGAAAACCTATGATGGATACGAGATCAATGTGACATTCTACCATCATTGAGGCATAATTTTTCCACAATAAATAGGCGTATTGTCAATTCTCGAAATTGTTAGAAATTCCAGAAAGCTTCAATGTTCATCTCTAACAACCTGTATCTCGAAAACTACTCGGTTGATTTTTTTCATATATATTATATATATATATTTTCGATAAGAATTGTGCGGTTCGTTTTTAGGGATGATAATTCGATCACTGGTTTGAGTATTATAACTTCCGATCCTAGAAGAATACGTTACACTATGGCAAAATTAATTCAGAGGAATATTCATACAAAATACCATTTTACATTTATTTTTGGAAATGGTCATGGAGCAGTGTGCAAGGGTCTTCTCCCCTTTTCAACCTGATCTTGGCGCTTTTCTATAAAATTTTTGGAATTCCCTCGGGCGCCACCTTCTGTTCTGGAAGGCCACTTCGTTTCGGACAGCCTCAGTGAAGAAATGAAACACTTCAGGGGTCAGGGTAGTATTGACTAACACAATGGGACCAGGAGGGCAGACTTTACTTGCCCTCGACTGGGTTGCAAACCTGGATGCTGACTGCACAATAATTCGTTCCACCCAAAGCCATGAATTGAGTTGATAAAATACCCACTTCCAAGTCAATCATAATCATTTTATTTCATGCTGTAATTAAACCACTATGTTCAGGGCGGCTGGCAGGCAGCTTCAAAGACTACACAAGGAAGGCAAACACTCTAGAAGTGGAAAGGTGTGTTCTTCATAATTCGTAGTGGATCATCCCAATCAAAAGCTCATGCTGGGAGAAAACTTAGACAGTAGTACAAAAGCTCAAAAAAACACCATCACCAATATTAAATTGCAGATCTGGTTTCAAAATGCAAGTTCACGAGCGGCCATATATGTGAGACGGGTGATCAGTTTGGAATCGTGCGTGTGAACGGTGCCTTAGCTGATTCTCGACGTCACCTGAACACTGTTGTACGAACATCGGTTTAATCACTTACTCCGGTACCTGTGCTGTGCGACTGTTAGTATAGTGAGGCTCTAGAAGTGCCTTCCAATCCAACTGACAGCTTTTTCTTCTTTCGGCTAACTATCTGCATATATCACGATTTTTCTATTCCAACCTACGCGACTGTTAGTGTGGTGAGGCCCTTATAGTAACCCATCTGACAGCTTTCTTCCTCATCGGCTAACTACCCATTCAAGTGACGTTATTTACTATTCGTATTCAGATCTATCTTTGCAAAAGTACACATACTGCTTACCTACAAATGATTATGGTTACCACTTTCTGGGACTTGAACACACATTTAATACTTGTCGTCTCTGCGCGTGGTGATTGTTACCGTGTACCGGAACGGTGTACTGATTTTCAATTGTTCTCTGAAGTGCCCCTTGGCAGATTTTTTCCCTCTACTAGCTATTTTCAGGTACATGCGCGGAGCGATCGCGAGCTACTTCAACTTTTCTCAATACCTTGTACCTCTCACCGTATACTTACAGAACTCCATTCGTGTATCCTTGGCGCTTCTCGGGTGGTCGTGTCTCGGGATAATTACTCTGTACGTGGTGGGCTGCTTGTCTGCTCAGGTACCGGGTTATTCACTATAAATTTTCCACCCCTTATCATCGTTACTATTGCCTATAGAAAATATGTTGAATGTAAAAGTTGCGTGGTTATGACTGAATTTTGATGAAATGCTATCAAAAATACAGTAGCGGGCAGATTTCAGGAGATATTTTTTTTATTACCCTGTATATTACTGCATTTTTGGAATTATATTTTTCTCCTGATTTCAAAAATATACCATATAATACCCCTATCTTATACCGTTTTTGAGTTATCAAACCTCGATTAACTTAGGACAAGTTGTTATTGTAAATACCTATCCTATGGAAGTTAACATTTCAAAAGTAACCTATGGAAATTACAACTATATTATGTTTGTTCAGTGACATTCCTCCAATGGAATGATCAAAATGGTTCACTGTGAGGAACAAAAAGTTCAACAATTTATACAAAAATAGATAACAAAGATTTATTTAGGAATAGGAAATTTAAATAACATAACTCATGAAATATGTTCAATGTGTCCACCATTATTGTTAATCTATAATTGATAACATCTTCTTATTTTCATAAGTACATTGAAAATCGCTTCATTATTGACATTGAGATCATCTATTTCAAGTCGAATCGTATCTATAATGAAATGGATATCATTACTAACAATATCTTTTCGAAATTCCCAGAAAAATGAATCCATAGGAGTCAAGTCCAGGCTGTTAGGTGGCCATTTAGTACTTCCATTATTTCCTATCCATATTGGGAATACATAATTATAATAATCTTGAACGGGTAGGGTGCTATGCGGGGTTGCTCCATTTTGCATCCAAATTATAATGGCAAGGTCGGCTTCCGAAAAATTTTGTAACTCTGAAATATAGGGCAAACAATTTTGTTTCTCAAAATTCCGAACCAAACGCTAACAGTTTTTCCTTATTTGTTTCACCAATATTTTTCTGTTGTCCTTTTTTTCCCACGACCTTCGATTTTTCCTATTGAAAACTCCTGTCGTAGAAATGAATGACTCATCAGTCCATAATATTTTGGTTAAATAATCGGGATCTTCATTCAAATGTTGAATCATGTTTTGACTAAATTCCAGCCTTTTCCTCTTATGAGTCTGTGTTGAGATTGTACGGGAAAATTTCATGCGGTTTGTAGTTGTTCTTTTTCAAAGAACGTTGGATGTTGGAAGAACTTCTACCAAATTGATTGGCCACATTTAGAATTTTCAAAAAAATTATAGTGTTTCAAAAAAGTCTATTTGCGAATTAATATTGATAGGCTCACCTTCGAAATGAAGCAGTATATCTAGATGTGCTTCCTGGTTTTCTTGAACTACTGAAACTGAAGGTATGATTCACATTTTGGTAAATATTTTTGAATGTATTTTCTGCCGCTGTTGGACGATTTGGATACATCACCCTATATTCACTTTTTGCTGCACGTTCATTTCTGTTGTTTTGTATATAACAAGTATATATTTGAAATTTTTCTTCCTCACTGTAAACCAATTTCATTACTCTATCAAAAAAATTTCACTGAACAAAAATAATGCAGTTGTCATTTTCATAGCTCACTTCAAAAATGATAACTTTCATATGAGAGGTATTCACATATGATAGGTATTCAGCTAGTCTAAGTTATTCAACGTTCAATAACTCAAAAACGGTATAAGATAGGGCAAACATATGATATATTATTGAAATCAGTACAAAAAGATCATAACAAAAATTTAATAATATACTGAGTATACAAAAAAATTATATCCCGAAATCTACACGCTACTGTATTTTTGATGGCTATTTATGCAAATTCAGTCGTGACCACACAACTTTTACATTTGTTTTTTCTGCGATTGGCGTCGCGTTATGTGATGGTTCGGATGTGAAACATATTACTGTCTGGTTATTTTCAATTCGCGGATTTATTTCGGACATGAACGGCATTTTCATGACTTTTATTAACAGAGATGACTTTTATTTTTTTAATTCATCATGGAGCTTGTTGGGTTGTCTTAGACAACCGACACAGAACACCAAATAGGGAAAAACATTGCGTCGACAACATTGTATCAAGAATTTTTTCAAGAATTTCGGAAAGTTCCAATTCTTTCAGAAATTTTAACATTTCATCACATCGTCTATGGCCTGAATAAGTTGATTCTCATTTCGAACTTAATATTGATAATTAATTGTAGCTAATCTTCCATCCTAATCCACCTTAATTAAACACATAAAAAGCTGGGATAGTGGAGAGTTATTTGAATATATTTCCATACCACTGCATTCGAGTTTCTGTGATTTAATTTTTTTCATTCACTGTACTTCATTATGAAATTAAATTATACACCTGCTATTCCCGGGAATGCAACAAGTATGTTTATTCAATCGCTGATTGTAAACTACGTATCGACTCAAGAAGTTGTCAAAGTAACAGTTCATTTGAAATAGTTCACTCAAACAATTGTTATCCACTCAGATATAAATTTTTCCCACTCAAGGGCCATTTATTTCAAAATAAATAATATACCTACTATGAATAATATGAATAATAATTAGGTAATTCATGCTGGGTGCTCTCAATTCATACAAATATCAAACGTACCATTCCGATTATTGAAAATTTCGATAGCGGAAACACCATTCTCACAAGATTCTGGAAAGATCGGACTAGATAAGGTGGTCAGATTGGTATGAGGTGGATTATTTGTTTCTGTTAACATTTACTATCATTAGCAACTTGATAAAATATAAAATACAGGATTTTCTTTCACCAGGAGCACATCTGCAGCTTCAATTCCAACTACATCACTATTTTTGTTTTCTTCATCAAAATCGAACATTTTTTAGGATATTTCAGTTACAATATATCAAGGGAATATTATCTTGCCGGAAAAATTTTTGATCGAAAGATTGTTGCTTCAGTAATATCCCCAAACAAATTGCATTCGATTTGTTGAGGGTAGTTACTTATAAGCAAAAATATTTCGATAAAATTTTTCCTAAAAAATAATAGACCGAGATATATTTGATTAGACTATTTCCCAAATGAGCTAAATATTTTTTTTTATTACTTTCAATTACATATTAGGATTAGAAAAGAAATTTGTACACTGAAAAGTAAAATTCTGGTAAATAACAGAATGACTAGGATTAGTTGGCGGTGGTTGAGAAACGAGACTGGTAGGCATTCCTTCCACACGTATGGACAGGGAGCTTCCAGAGGCAAAATAATTAGATGCTTCAGATCCAGATGCTCACTATTTAGCTGCAGATAGGGCGAAATGGATATCACGCTTGAGTGTCCGGAAATTTTCGTTGTTGAGTGCTCTCCAGTGCCACATTTTGCTAGATGAGATATCTCTGCAGACCGATGAGAATGATTGGTGAGTTTTCTAGTTTTTATATCGATATCAATTCTTTCCGCGGATATGGCTGTCCATTTTGATATTATATTTGTTTTCCAATAGGAACATGCTGATACCTCCCAACCGATTTTGGACTATCCCATCCCATATTGCCTCTCAGAAATAGTCGATCTGTAATTACGTGCGCTAGGTGCGCATCGAACAGTTTTTTCAACAAACGCACTGGACGAACATCTGGAGCATTTGTATTTGTAACGAGCGACTTGCTATCAGTGAGTCTTCTTTCTTCCCCTTAACTTGCTTTGGAGAATATTGGGTTGTGATTCTTCCAGTTGGTATATCGTCGTTGGTATACTCGTTTAGAGAGTTTTGCTTTTTGCACTGGACATCCTCGTCACCTCTCCAGGCTAGTTCATATGCCATTATATGTCACAAATTTTTTTGTAATCCTTCTGGATTATCTTTATTCCATGCAACTGCCATCACATTTTTTTCGTTAATGCATTAGAACTCTCTTTTTTCTTGTCGGGCATTCTTTGTAGTTGCTTGCGCTTCGCGATTTTATCATTTCGCGCATTCTTGAAAATAATGTCCGAAAAAGATTGAACATAATATTGAAATTTTCGGAATAATATTCCTGCAAAATGTTGTATTCCATATACTCTTCATGCAACTTTCTTTATAGTCCTCACCATTGGATTTCTCCATGTTATATGCGTAGTCCGTTAGAATTTTGGATAGAGTGCTCACTTGTGTATTAGCGCGTAATTCATAATTCCTTTCACTGCAGAACTTCTCAAATGGTCTTCAAATTGAGTTTTTGGAAGTGACTGTAATTTTGGGTGTTATATTATAAATATTATCCTGAATTTTTTCAAATGAACTTGTACCAAAAGGCTCATTTTGACACTTTCGCAAATTTAACGTCAGATTACAAACATATGTCCAGAGTTCTTTCGTCTTATGTTTATAAGAGATATCGTCGAAAAATAACCCAAGAGATGATTTGCAAACTTTGCCACTGTCATTTTGACGGTATTGGTCAAAATTTGAAATATTCTGACAGATCATTGGTTGAAATAGTATGAGGGGAATAGTCAACCAAAGTCCGGTCCTGCATAGAACCGGAGAAGCTGCACTTCATATCGCTCCGCAAATGATTGCGAATTTCAAATCCAGGATCGGAATAAGCCAATATGAGTTCAACCGAATCCTTCACTAAAATTTCAAAATCCACCGTGTAATGAAACTAAAGTTAATTGTTGTAATATAATGCCCAGACTATTCAGTGGAGAGCGGTGTGGAGTTCTTTGGACCGCATTGATAGTTTTGAATTTTTTATGTTTCAAGCAAAGTTTTAGAAATTGTGAATTTGAATGGGCGCCAGAATTTTTTGTTAAATTGGGACAAAAATTCAAATTCCCTATTCAATAATGATTGCAAATCAAATAACTTTCCTTCTGTGAATAATTTCAACAATAAAACAAATACCAACTTATATTGATCTATTTACAAATATATTTACAGTTGCAGAACGAATATGTATCAAATATACATCGTTTTCCAGTTGTTAACAATTATGTATCAAATATATACATATATATCCTATATTTGTTGAATGAAAAATTCATTTAGTTTCCGATTTGAGAAAAGTAATATTGTTTTTGTTTGCTGAACATGTCGGTTTATCGATGACGATGTACCTCTGATTGTTGTTTGTGTAGCACGTAGCTGGACTTCACGTAGTTGTTTGGCTCGCAATCAGGGGGGTACTTATAGCTGCTGGGCGACCGATCAGGTGTACAGATGGATCAGGATACGAGCGTCAGCTCCCTGTCCATTGAATGTGTTTTCAGCAATATTACATGAAAAACAATATTGTTTGTGTCAGACTATGCTATACAAAAATTCAACTTCTTGAAACTTGGATTATTTTCAATGCACCCCCCAACGCATAGTTGTTACGAATGATTGTAATCTCATCAAGATATTATTGCTTAAAATTATTGATCGTACAAATCAGCTTGTGCTGAGATTTGTCGGTAGTATTCAATACTGAAATTGAAGAATTATTTTATGATTTCAACATGAAGAAAATATAATTCATTCTGATCCTGAGCAGACAAGATTATACTGTACCAAGAATAAAGAAACAGAATTTGGCACAATCAAGTTCAATATATGAAAATGACTTCAATTTCAATGATATTCAAGAAAAGTATATGAGAATTTCTGACCAATAAGGTATTTTGAGTAGAAGTTTTTCAAAAAAGTTTGCGAGCTGTTGTGTATCAGCAAAACCAGAACTATTGCGCTTCGCCCCCAGTCGGATAGCATGGTTGGGAGATTCGACCAAACCATGGAAGAATCAGAAAGAGGTTGTGAAGGAACGTGAAAAGGGATGGAATATACACCTTCTACTATTTCTGATGGCATACAGAACGATTCTCAACGATTGAACCAAGCTTACTCCAACTAGCATCTTTGGGAGGAAACTTTGATCGCCTTGCAATTTGGTGTTTGAACCACCGAGCAACTAAGAGGTGGAGGTGCAGGACTATGCAGATAAACTGGATGACAGCATGTTGGAAATCCATGAAAGAGTTTGAAAGAGATTGATACTGGCATAGGATGAAAGCTCGTTATTATTTGAAAGCTAGGACAGGAGGATTCGGAGAAGGTGACCAGGTTTGGTTTCATGGCCCACCTAGAAAAAAATGTGGATACCCCAAACTAGCACCGTTTTGAGAAGGACTGAAAGAAGTAAAGGAGAGGACCAACGATGTAGTTGACAGAATCTAGCGCAGCCCTAGGACTAGATTGGAAATGGTTCTTCTGTGGAGACTGAATCCCTATCATGATGGACTGGTGGCTCTTGATCGGGATGATCAGAATTAGAGGGGACCAGTTTTACGAAAACAAATAGTACGCCACTGCCGAATACAATATGTCGTCAAATTCCCAAGCAAACCTTCTCGAAAAAATTATACAGATCTAACGATTCCGAAGAAGTTCGAAGAACGACCATTAACCCTGCGTTACCCGCACGGTGAGCGCGGCGCTCACTTTTCTCTCAAATTTGCGATAATTTACACAATTTTGCAACAATGTACGTATCCATCTAGGTAATCCTGAGAATTTATTTCCCAAGTCAGTCAGTCTCGCGTAGGCCGTAACAAATGTTTGTAGTGTCATTTGATATTTGTTTGGAGTAATAAATGAGCGATCCGCTCACTTGCGGGTAATGGTGACAGTATATTTTTGGTAGGTTTTATGAAAAAAGTGGAGTAGAGTGGGGAAATATAATTGTTATATTTAATAATTTTTTTAGGGCGATTTGAGTATTAATCATTATAATAATGGATTCAAAAGAGGAGGCAAGGCTTTCGAAAATATTTGAAGAGCTGGAACAAGAAGATTTGCTACATATGCAAAATCAGATCCCAGAAGAGGTTCTTGATGATGAAGAAAGTGATGAAGACTATGTGGAAGAAGAACTTCATCATGATACAGACTCAGAAGTGTCTGCGGATGAATCAGATGACCCAAATTTCCGCCGTTGATCAAAAGATGGTCCTAATTACGTGGGGAAAGATGGACAAACTCTTTGGAAAATTCACCATAACGTGAAATACAGTCGAACAAAGACTCAAAATTCAATAACAAAGTTACCAGGTGTCAAACCACATGCAAAAAATGCTCGATCTGTCTATGAGACATGGAACATGATATTCACTGACCAAATGATTGAGGATATTGTTACATCTACTAACATATACCTCCAAAGTATTCGTAACAAATACTCACGTCCTCGAGATGTTCTGGATACCGATTTTGATGAAATCAGAGCCATGTTTGGCATATTATACATGGTAGGGGTTCTCAAGTCGAATCATACCAGTTTAGCTGATTTATGGAATACGGATTCAACTGCTCCAGAATTTTTCAGAATGGTAATGTCGAAGAATCGGTTCTATCTACTTTCACGAGCTCTTCGATTTGACGACATTAGAACAAGAGTAGAAAGAAAAAAGTGGGATAAATTGACACCGATAAGGCAAGTATTCGACATATTCCAAGGTAATTGCCAAGCTTGCTATACACCAGGTGAAGATTGCACAATAGATGAAATGTTGGAGGCTTTTCGGGGTAGATGCAGCTTTCGGCATATACCAAATAAGCCGAGTAAGTACGGTATCAAAATTTTTTCATTAGTTGATAGCCGTGTTTTTTATACCATAAAGATGGAAATCTACGCAGGAAAGCAACCGGCAGGCCCATTTAGAATGGAAAATGATTCAAGAAGTGTTGTACTTCGCATATCCCAGCCAATCCACAACTCGGGACGGAATATAACTTGTGACAATTGGTTCACGTCAATTCCGTTGGCTATTGAGTTACTCAAGAATTATAAACTCACTTTGGTAGGGACTCTTCGAAAGAATAAACATCAAATTCCACCTTTGTTTGTAGCAACCAAACAAAGACCCATTTTTAGCAGTATATTTGGTTTTGGACAAGATTGCCTGCTAGTGTCATATGTTCCAAAAAAAAAAAAATGTCTTACTTTTGTCTACTCTTCATGAGGATGGCACTATCGATAAAAGTACAGGCGATGCTTGCAAGCCTGAAGTGATTACATATTATAATCGGAATAGAACTGGAGTAGATACTGTAGACCAACTCAAATCTATTTATTCTGTTGCCAGGATTACCTGCAGATGGCCTTTGACAGTATTTTTCTCAATGCTCAATATTGCTGGTATGAATGGGTTCATTATTTTTCGGTTGAATAACGTACATCTGAATAAGACGCGACGACTTTATTTGAAATCTTTGGCAAGCGAGTTGGTACAAAACCACATGAAGAAACGTCCTATTCAAAATTTGCCATCTCTACTAAGTTTGCAAATAAAAAATTATTCAGGAATCCTTCCAATGGAGGAAGAAGATAATAACCCAACTGTGCCTCAAGGAAGACCAAAGTGTACATATTGTCCAAAAAAGAAGAATCGAAAGACAAGTGTTAAATGACCAAATGTCAAAAACCCATTTGTGAGGAACACACCGTTACCTATTGCACTCATTGTGTTCAATCTGATTCGGAGTAAGGACTATAATAACAATACTTTTCATTGCTTCTTTGTCTGTTTCTTTTGTTAATATTTAAAAAAATTATGTTTTTTTTTTTAGATTACGTAATGAAATAATATTTGTTTATGTTCTAGAATATAGATTATTTTATTTTTATACGTAAATGGAGTTGTTTCTTCATATTTGCGTCATTTTATGCAATAATCTAAGGTAAACATGAGCGCAGCGCTCACCCGCGGGCAATGGTATCATTATTTGTACTGCGGGTGATGCAGGGTTATGGATGCTCTTGTTGTTGATGGCCTGTTTAGGAGACAGTCCTGAACTGTGACATTATTGTGTTGTAATTGTGTAAATAAAAGGCTAATAATTATTCCGGTATTTCAATAAAGACGAACCTCAGATTCGTTACAGTATTTAATACTATCGAGCACATATGAGACCCTCCAGGAATAGAAATCAGGATTCTTTCGGATGCAGCACTTCAGGATTGACTTGCAGAAAGAATGGAATAACATTCTCCAAAAATTTTTCAACATTTGACTGAGAGCATGCACCGTAGACAATAAATGTAATCAGAGCTCCAAGAGGTGTTTGTTTCATTATTCCAATATGGGTGGATTGAAAATAGAATTGAAATAAAAATAATCAAAGAATTCATTATGTACAGGACATCGCAGAGGAGCTTCGATGTCTCAAAATTTCTTCAACATATTTGAGATATTTTTGTACTCGCATGAGAGTAAAAACCCCCTTCCCACAAATGATACTTCAGTATTCTTTATTATATTCCTCTGAGTGCAATCTATTTGCATATTCACATCTACATACTCCAATTAAGGATCGCGTTACCTACTCACAGTGGATCAATATAGAAATCTGATTTGATCCTACAAGTAAACTCCCATGTTATGTGACTAGAGAGGTCAGATAACAAGTTCATCATTGAATATTTATAATATGAAATTCAACAAAGATTGTCGCTTATCGAGAGAAACCCTGACCTTTATAATATATAAAGCTTCAAGCCTCATCTAAATCACAGAACAATTCAAGATGTTGAGGTTGGTAGCTACTTGCATATTGTTGTCCACAGTGTGTGGGGTAGAATTCCAAATAACAAATAAGGAATTGGGTGGTATTTGGGTTGGGATACAGGGGGATTCAGAAAAGCCGTCGCTGAAGAACGGTGGATTTCTTCTAGAATCTGGAGCAACGGTAAGATGATTTTTATTGTCTTTGTATTCGTATTACTATATTGTCGAAAATATACAAAATTCTCCTGGAATATTTCAGCAGAGTCTATGAATATTTTTTCTTGTTGAGAATATTTCAAGATCGGTTCGTCAGAAATGTTCTGGTAAACGTATAGAGTTGCAAATTCACGAATGTGTTTAGATTATGTTTCCCATTATTCATTCGAATTTGCAAATATTTTTATTTATTTTTATTATTTCTACCAAAATTGCAATATTGATTTTTGCAAATAAATGTCCCGCATCTTTTGATTGGGAGTAAGCTATGAAAAATAACATTTCCAGAATGTTTTCGTGATTGAATTCTTATTTTCTTGGAAATAGAGTTGAACTTCGTCAAATTAGGTTAACAATGATTCTCAGACTCTGAAATAGGCTCACAAAACTTTTGGAATGATTGTTTAATTTTGAAATAATGAAGTTAATAATGACAAGCCTATAATAACTATGGTTGTTATTTCTACTGATCTCTGAATATTATTACACTGACTGTATATTTATTCAATTCGTTACCATTGATGATGATTTGAAACGATCACACAAAATTGCATATGCGAATTGCTGAAGCAAAGCAAAAACAACAGCATGATAGAAATCCTTGACACAATGGAAACTGACTCCATAGGCCATGAAAAAGGCCATAGTCTTCAAAATTGCTATCCACTACTACATATACAACAAATTTATGGTCTTCGTTTGGATGTCATCAACTGAATGGAAAACACCACTAGCTATCTCGACTTGAACTATTGCAATAAACATCACTCAAGAAATGGCATCTTGTTTGTTGTTTTCTGATAGGTTGATCACCCCAACGAAGAGTGGGAAACGGATGAATTTCAATTATCCCATTTGGATTCGTAGACATTCATCATTGTTTGCTTGACCCTCCTCGTACTACTGATGAGGCTTCGAAGGCTATCTACAGGTGCAAAAGTCTAATTTTGTATTTCGTGCAATTTAATATTTCTTAATATCTGAGGGCTGTCAACCTATGAGGTCATCTTCATAGTTCGCCTGCAAAGTAAATAAATGATAGATGTTTGAATGTTATTCAAACTTATTGTCGAAGTATCACTTACTCGTTGGGCAAGAACAGGGGGAATCATTGAATAAAGACATTCACAAACATGGTTAAAATATGTATGAAATTCTAACAAGTAGTGTAAAACTTATAATCTTAAAAATAAAAATAAACCAACTGTCAGCTTTTCTCAATTTGTCAAACCTCAAATTAACATAGAACAGATGAATTTTGGAACACAAATAGATAAGAAGAAGATGAGAAGAAGTGAACTTGCAGTGCACAGAAGTTAGCCAACCATCAATTTCTGAACTAACCTAGAATTGTTTCAATGTATACAACCTCAATCCAATCGTCTGTGAACTGGAATGGACGATCTATTCAGATTTTCTTTCATAACCAGCTAGAGATGGTTGTTGAGCAATTCATTTTCTATATGTAGGTCCTCAAGAGATTTTAGCCTATTGTAGTTCTTCGATAGACCTCATGTAGAATCTGGAGATTGATACTGAGGCTGAAGTTATGCTTGTTAACCTTCAGGGAATGACCAGCATGGGAATGTTCATGTTTGTCTTGGTGCTCATTTAGGCAGAAATTCAGAGGTTCTGAGAGTCCTACTGACATATGGTGCATTAGAATCACCACATCTCAAGATCCACGAACTCAATATTTCAATTAGACCATTGGTAATATATCCCAAATACTCCAGTTTCCATTATGGCTTATTTCCTGTACCGTATTCCAAAGTTACAAACACTCATAAATCCTCCTACTAATAATTGCCTGATGTTGTCCTTTGATGTGAACAACCTGTATACTTCGGTACCACAAAATTAAAAATGTACCAGTGGTTAATGAGATGTTGAGATCAGCTAATATAGATAAAGAACTAATCGCACAAATTCCAACTCTTTTCAATCTATGTTTTTCACAAATTTTTTTCACATTCAATAGCAAATTTTACCAATGAATCAAAGGGCTATGGGCAGTTGTCCTTCTCTTCTAGCTGATATCTTCATGAACAATCTGGAAAATTAATGAATTATAATAACATTGAAATTCTTCATTGGTACAGATATGTTGATGATTGTCTGGTGTTCATAAATTGGGATTCAGCTGTTCAACTTCTGGACAGAATCAATGAAATACACCCAAACATTGCATTCACATCGGAAATTGAATCAGATAATGAATTAAACTTTTGAGACATCACAATACATAAAAAAATAGTTATTTGCAGTTCGGTATCTATATAACACCAACACCGTCTGATCATGTCTTTCACAGCTCTTCGAATCACCCCCACAAATATGAAATAGCAGCTTCTAATTGTTACGTACACCAGCTTCTAGATATTCCTGCTGAATAAAACAAGGAAATGAACAGTCTGGAACAAACAGGTTCTGACAACGGTTATGATTGAATCTGATTGATTTTCTAATTCATGAATTCAAAAATAGAAGAGAAAACAAACTTAGATACCCTAATATTGAGACAACGGAAAAATAAATTTCAATACTGTTCTTGAACAATGACATTCAGTTCAGGTCAGTTCAGAAATTGCAGTTGGCTAACTTCTGTGCACTTCAAGTTGAACCGTAGAACACTTCATTTCTCTTCTTCTTATTCTTATTTTTATCTATTTGTGTTCCAAAATTAATCTGTTCTGTGTTGATCTTCTGTTTGTTTCTAAGAATTCATACATTTCAACCATTTTAACTTTGTGAATGTCTGTATTTTATGGGCCCCTCCTGTTCTTGCCTGATGAGTGAATGATACTTTGACAATTAGTTGAAATAACATTCAAACATCTTTTATTCACTTACTTTGCAGGCAAGCACTGAAGATAACTCCATAGATTGAAAGCCCTCTGCGATTTGAAAATATTAAACGGCACGAAATAAAAAATTAGACTTTTGGTTCTTCCCGTGCACACAGACGTACTACTCCCACTCAATTAGACAAAATTGCTCACATTCATTCATTTCGCAACAAACATTCGCGAAGTAACCTCATAGGACTGTGCACGATTATGCATCGGATTTCGAAACTGCATTTATGAAATGGCCAGCGTATAGTCCCCACCTCAATCTTATATGAGACACTATAGGAAGATGAGACAGGTATCGTTGTAGACAATTAAGACTGCAGGCAGTCCTCCATAAATGACTTAGAGAAAGAATGGGATAAAATTGCCTAAATATCTGAACTGAACATGTGATTGAGAGCTCCGGAAGCTGTTTTATTATTTGATTCTGGTTTTGAAAAAAGTAGTGAACTCCCATTCAAGTCCATTCACCGCGAGATCAACTGCACTTCAAATGGTGAAGTTTCGTTTGACAATGTCGAAGAAAAGAGTGAAATACAAGCTTTCTAATTACTTCACAGGGTTCTTTGAAATTGAATTATCTGAATACTATTTTTGTTCCCCTTGTATGATGAGGTATGGCAATGTTCTCCATTTCGAAATGAATACCTATTTGATTATCTTCATGGAATTACCTGCAACATGCCTAGAACCATCGGTAGAGAATCAGGCAAGATCTGATCATTGATTTCCAAAAAAATTTAGCTGTACCCTTTTTGTGTCGGTCAACTTATTTCTGCCTCATTTGAAATGCAGATGTGAACCTCTTGTTACAAAAACAAATACAATAGGCAATCGCATGTTGTTTGTACCTTGCGTGACTAACTGGATGACGTCGCGCCAGGCATTCCAGCGGAACAATGAAGAATTTTCTAACGATAAGTCAGGAACCCCATTTTGGTAACAGTTGGTGTCAGAAGTGAGGATTTTAGTGAATATTCAGGAATAATTTATGGTGAATACACCCTACGACAATATGAAGGCAATAATGGAAATGATCAGGCAGCAGTTCGCTAGAAAAAAGGTTACTGAAAGAAAACTGAGTTGAGAAAGAACGTTGACAGACAAAAGTGGGAAAAACGTCAACGTAGAGAAAAACAAGAGAAGGAGAAACGACGCAAGAAAAGACGAATTGGTGGAGCAAGTAAAGCTAGATTTCAGATTTTTTTTATTTATTTCGAAATTGCTATCAATCGAGTCAACGAAAGGAAAATGGGTCTCATTTTAATTGTAAAACACGAACAGCATTTCTATTTCTGAATGCAACTCGAACTATACGATGAAAGTAAACAAAAGGCACTCACTGTGAACTCAATGATTTTTCCCTTTCCCTAAAGTGGGTTAACAAACCGCGACACGTGATTTGCTATACAACAGCTTTTCCAAGTGAAGATAATACTAACTCAACAATCACGATGTATCATGATGAATAGTCAAGGCAGGTTGTAGCAGGTATATAAATCTAATCAATTACATCAAGGATATTATCCATTAGGTATTCATTAGGAATGAGACAAAGTAGAACGGATATTATATACATGACCTGTTTAATCTTCAGTAAAACAAATTCAACGGAAAATAATTATTTAAGTTGATCTGATCATTGAGCAAATATTGCGACCTATTGCAATGATTAATTTCTAAACTTTCTAGAAGGTCGAGTTTATAACCTTTCTTTTCTGTAGATAATATTTCAAAATCGTTAACAAAAGAATATTTTCCAGTCAAGAGGTGAGTAGCGAAAATGGAATTTGTTTTTCCTACTTGTTTGCGTAAAAATAACATCAATATCGCATATAAAACAGATAACAATTACAATAAAGATAAAACTGAGAATTCCAATGAATCTGGAGTATATGAATCAACTTGCGGCCCTTGTGAAAGTTTTTATATGGGCCAAACAGGCAGAACATTTAAAAAATGAATATTAGTACAAAGGATCTGTTTAACTCTTGCCACTCACCTCTTGACTGGAAAACATCGTTTTGTTAACGATTTCGAAATATTACATACAGGAAAAGAAGGTTATGAACTCGACCTTCTAGGAAGTTCAGAAATTAATGAATGCACAAAGTCGTAATATTCGCTCAAAGATCAGATCAACTTGAATAATTCTCGTTGTTGATATTTTTTAACTGAAGAATAAACAGGTCATGAATATAATCTCCGTTCCACTTTATCTCATTTCTGATAAATACCTAATGAATAGTCCTTAATTAGATTCATATATCTCCTACTACCTGCCTTGACTATTCATCATGATACATCGCGATTGTTGAGTCAGTATTGCTTTTGTTAACCCACTTTCATCATCAATTAGTAGAGTGAGTACCTTTTGTTGACTCCCATGTGGATTTTCATCAAGTATCGGCGGCATCAAATCAAAGTATACGATGAAATGTTGGAGAAGAATATAAGTTTTTCGGAACGCTCATTGATATTTTTATGTACAGAAGCTCACTCAGCTATAAATAAAATCACACAACGATAAAGACATCTTAGTTTGAACACCAATATCACTTATAAAACAAAACTGATTCATAGAGGTTAAAACTGATTGACACGAATGAAAAAACCTCAAATAAAAGTAACATACAGGGCAAACACAAAATATGAATTCATCAACTATTGATTGATTTATAGCAATTTTCTATTTTTGTACATATTAGAAAATGAAAGTTGAGCATATCATGAAGCTCTATCAAACGACCCACCCAACCGATTTGGTCCATCTTTGTACTGATCGTGATATTGATGGGAAATATTTTTTAGCTTAATTATTCTAGAAATTTCGTATATATATATATATATATAGGGGGTTAAATATATATAAACTATCTTTCTTCTTATATATATATATATATATATATATATTTATATATATATATATATATATATATATATACAGGGTTACTCACGGTCGATGGTAGGTTAGATGGTTTTTGGAGAACGAGACATTATGTTATTCAGAAATTCATGTTTCTTGAGTGATAAGTTCTGCTTCATCGATCTGAAAGATTCCTAGCCTCCAATGCTGAAAAGCAGAATGATTGTAGCTGCGCTCGGGGAGAAAATGGTCAGATTGATAGCGAAAAGAGGTTGCCCCCAGAATTGGGTTCCTATGGCGTTTGCTGTGGTCATTGACCGTGGATAATCTGATAGTGGAGCTACATGACTCTGGAATCACGACTCAAGGTTACGCTAATGACATGGTCGTCACTATTAGGGGCAAATATGACGGGATAATATCCAGTCGCATGCAGACAGCCCTAAATATGATCAGGAGCTAGTGAACAAGGAGGCATTGAATGCAAAATATTGTTGGTTCCATTCACAAAGAGCTGAAAATACCTGGGTGGTATAATCGGCCGATGACTCACATGGAACAGTCATATAAATAACATTATTCCCAAGGCTAAAGCGGCAACCTGAACGTGCCGCAGAGTTCCTGGCAAGACATGAGGTATGAAGCCGAAAATGATAAAGTGGTCATATCAAACGATCATCAAACAAGAGTATTCAGCACAAATCGAACTGCAAAAAGTGCAGGGGATAGTTTATCTGGGAATCACAGGGGCAACATTCACGTGCCCCACTGTATTATTAGAGGTTATGCTGAACCGCCACTGCAGTTGAGTGTAACGGTAATGAGTGCCTTCACACTGCATCAGACATTTAACTTGAGAGTTGTCAATCTGATTAGACATCTGGAGATTCCGGAAAATATTCCCCTAGAATCCAGATACAAGACATCATATATTATGCCAGTTAGTCCCGACTTCAAAGTGAATTATGAAGTGGTTGTGAACAACCACCATACATTCAACGAACGAGCCCCATTCAGAAATGGAAGCATCGGGATGGTATACTGATGGTTCCGAGATGCACGAAAGGGTGGTGGTGACGGTTCCTAGTTCTAGGCTCTCAAAACCCTCAGGCAAGACCCCAAGTAGAAATCCATGCCATAGGAATTTGGGCCTGCAAGAAGCTCCAGGTGAGTAAGAATTGCTAAGAAGCATTGAAAACTCTAAATTCACACACTTGTGAGTCTGAACTGACTTGGGACTGCGAACTCTCCCTAAGACAACTGGCTACAAATAATCAGTTCCACTGATGTGGGTGCCAGGTCACAAGGGAATCAAAGGCAATGAGGAAGCAGACAGCCTCGTGAAGGAAAGTGGTAACACTCAATTTTCCGGTCCAGAACTCATCTGTGTTTTTTCCAAAGCCCACATTGAAGAAGAGTTTCGGTGCTGGGAAGCTGACCAAATCGAAAACCACTAGAATATCGTTCCAAAACAAAGACAAGTAGAATGCTTCTGAGCCCATCGCCAAGGAGAGCTGAACAGCTTCTTGAGTTAGAAACTGTTAACGGGACTGTCCTCTGAGGTATCACCTCAAAAATTTGATAGATCAGACAGTGAACTGTGCCATTACTGCAAGAAATTCGCTGAAACTGCAGAACACCTGGTTTGCGTCTGCCAGACGATATTTTGCAAAAGGTTTAAGTTCCGTGGAGGAGTTCTATCAACGCCCTCAGAAAATAAGAACTCAGCTCGCAGGCAACTGATAAAGTATCGGAATTCTGGGCCTTGAATATATGAAGGGTAATGCACAAAAGATCTTATAGGTCGAGGTACGAAGTAGATGAAGAGCCATACCGACCCCCCTCCTACAATCTACAATTAAACCTATGTCCAGCGGTTTCTGAGAAATCAATTTATTTCCTAAATTTTTTATGCAAAAAAAAATCGAGTACTTATTACTGCGGTATTTGAATTTTGTCAAGCGTTGCTTCATCAGAAAACCGAATTTTGTTCAAAGTATTATAATCCTCATCAATCACGCCATTTATTCGAATACAAAGCGCAACTTTATTTGCAAAATCATTACCTCATCATTTTTTATATAGGATCAGATGATAACAGTGAATCTATGTTTCAATATCATTCTGTTCACACTACTTTGCGGAATATCCGATTCCAATGCTATTTCCATAGTGCTCAAGTGGGGATTTTCCTGTAGCATCAATAAAACTTGCAACTCGTTTTCGTCATTGATCCGACCACCAACAATTCCCTTTTCTCAACTTTGATGGTAGATTATGCTATACAATGACGCACATTCTGGAAATATTCCCATTCAAATACAGGATGTCCCAAACTGAGATACACAACTGAGTTCTGTTTTTTGCAATCCCCCCAGTTTTGTTACATTTTTGGATTCGCCAATGAATTGTCAATATAACGCACCAGGGTTTCTGAGAGATCTGCAATAGCTTTCGACTTATGTCGATTTATATGTCAAAATAGCGTCGCGCATAGACCCACAGAAAAATTCATTACTTGAGAATTATTCGAAATAACTCAACCAATTCCTTTTCATTCGATACCTTAGGCTCTAGAGCATTTTGTGAGCTGCAAGCGAACTGGAAGTTAATGTTCCATCGCCTACTTTGATTCTATACCTAGTTATATAATACACAATTATTTTTCAATTTGTCTCCTTTTACTATATTCATAAAGATATTTTATATCAATTCGATTTCACACACTCAATATTTGCTTTTCAGATTTCCATAAATTCATCAGATGATTGGGCAGGACGTTTTTGGGCAAGATCCTATTGTTTTGACAACCATTGTTTGACTGGAGATTGTGGAAATGGAATCGAATGCAAAGGAGAGGCTGGAGCACCACCAGCTACATTGGTCGAAATTACACTCAGAGGTTGGAGAGGATTGGATCATTACGGTGTCTCATTGGTGGATGGATTCAATATCGCCGCTAGTGTGAGTTGACAATTCCATAGATTCATCTCAGAGTATTTCCCTTATTATTTTTGAGCTAATCAAATGGCCGATATTCCAAACCGAAAACCAATCAGATCTGTTTTATAATGATAAATTAACTCCTTTATAAAATGTCTCATTCAAAGATGACTGTTTTGTCATTTTGACAGCGATAAAAAAGGTGAATTTTTTTATTACCGATGAAAATGCCTGTTCCTCTTAAGCGTCTATATCTAGTATGCTTACGTCACTTTAATGTCTGCCCTGTCAGTTATTTGAGTATTATTGATAATTGATACTGAAACATTACAACATGAATCGTTTTGGGGAAGTTTTGACTCAACAAATAACAAAAAATATAGAAAAAGCAATCCCGCAATCCACAAAAAATACTCAAGCGTCAATATGGAGACAATTTATGGAGTTTTGTCAAGTACGAAATTACGAACTGTCGAAAATAACTCCGTTACAAAAAGTAGCAGATATAATAAAGGATTGGGCCTATAATATGAAAAAGAGGAATGGAGAAGATTATAAAGAATATGCAGTTAAATCAATTTGGAATTCAACTGCGAAGATGATTCAAGAAAAATATTTCAATGAATACAATATTAAATTTGATCCTTTTGCCGACATAACTTTTGAAGAAGCTCGTGATGCAAGAAATAGTGAATGGAAAGAATTACAAGTTATTCCAGAGAAAAGAAAAGTAAGTTCTGTAGCATTGAACAGGAAAGATATAGTAGAAATGGCAAAATTGTGGAATATAGACAACCCAGAGGGATTAAAAAAGATTCTTTCTATGATTACTTGGGGGGGGGAGAACTGCAAACTGTAAAATTTACCATTTTCAAAAAAGATTCTTTCATATCTCTCCCTCTCCTCTCCCTCTCCTCTCCCTCTCCTCTCCCTCTCCCTCTCCTCTCCTCCTCCCTCTCCCTCTCCCTCTCCCTCTCCTCTCCTCTCCCTCCTCCCTCTCCCTCTCCTCTCCCTCTCCCTCTCCCTCTCCTCTCCCTCCTCTCCTCTCCTCTCCCTCTCCCTCTCCTCCCTCTCCTCTCCTCTCCTCTCCTCTCCCTCCTCTCCCTCTCCCTCTCCCTCTCCTCTCCTCCCTCTCCCTCCTCCCTCTCCCTCTCCTCTCCCTCTCCTCTCCCTCTTCCTCTCCCTCTCTCCTCTCCTCTCCCTCCTCCCTCTCCCTCTCCCTCTCCCTCTCCCTCTCCCTCTCCCTCTCCCTTGCCACGTGTTTTCGCTGTGGATATCACTCTCCACCCTCAACTCCACAGTCTCCTCGGCTCTTCGAGGTTGCTTGCAACTTGCTTGGCGTCGACGAAGAACCTAACAAGTTTGAATTCCATTTTGATATATATCAATCTTGTTCATACACTTATCAAACATTATGTTATTTAGTTTGATTATGCTATACAATTTAAAAAATATTTCCAATCATGTAAAAAAATTCTTTTGGAGGGTTTTTTTTGAATTATTTCTAACTTCTCGAATTCAGTATAATACATGGTGGTAAGCACAAACTACTTCATTTATATGAAAATATATTGTTACACTGCCATGACACTGTATTTAATTCAATTCGAAATGTAGGCAAAAACAATAGTTATTTCTTGGACTCTTTATTGATTCCAATCCCATCTAGTTGTCGAAAAAAATGATATTATTTGTATTTTGGACTCTATTTTCGCCTTTTCTCATGGATGAAAGAATTAATTCGAAATATTATTGCTTTGCAGATCGAACCTGTTATACCCCAAACTGATGGATACAGTTGCGAGAGATCCGCCTGTCTTCGGCATCTCAATTACGAATGTCCCAAAGAATTGGTGTTGAACTCTACGATCGAAGTCGTAGGTTGCAAATCTGCCTGTCTGGCTATCGACACAGACCAATACTGTTGCCGTGGTAAATACAATTCACCGCAATCTTGCAGAAGTAGTGACTGGCCTGTGGACTACGTCCAATTTTTCAAATCACGTTGTCCCAATACTTATACCCACGCGTTCGACGATCATAATAATAGCTTCACCTGTAAGGCTAACAAATATTATATTCAATTCGGAATATCAAGATAATCGGATATGATCTAGAATATTTTTTAGTGTAGGATTCAACAGTGGAATTTTTTTTAATTAACATGATTTAGAGTATATACAAAGTATTGTGCATATACCCTGATTAAATATTTTTCATGAATAAATGTGTTTTTTTTTATATTATATTATAGCACGCTATTTTCTTCGAAATGATTTCTCTGATCTTGTCTTATTCGAACTCACTCAATTCTGAGCCTAGGTTCAATGATAATGATTATAGTTTTTAGTTCTCCATTCAATGATATCAGGGAATAATCCTGCGATAATGGAAATTATAATGAAAATCCTTGGTCTTTTTGTATTACCTTTTATATACACCGTACGTTACTGTAGTTCCTTCTAACTGCAGACTCGTCAGAAATTGCATCTTCAAATGGGAATGGATAAAAAACTGTGAATGATGAGAAAATTCAATATTAAGAAAAAAAAACCGTCACTTCAACTAAAAATTCGGGAAACGCTTGAATAATGTCATATACAGAATAAATGTTTGTTTGGTTTTGAACAACCTGTATTAAATAATTTGTGTTGTAGCATTTATCGATAAAAAGTTGTTGAAAAAAATCTGACAAGTTGATTATCATTCAGAATCAACATTCAATAAGGAATTTCAAAGTAATCCTGTTGAATAAGAAAACAGTGATTGAAACGACACGAATTTGAAGATTAATGTTTTTCATATGAAAATAAATTCATTCTGTTTTTGTACTGGATAAAATTGTTTCGAAAAAAATATTGTGGAAGGGCCCTAACTCAAAAAGAAAATCTGAAATTTCCATTCAGAAAGTTATTTGACTTTCTATTCCAATCTTAATAAGGAAGTCATATAGATGAATGTAGCGGAAAAGTTCCTATCAAAATGAATCCACTGCTTTTATATCCGTTCGTTGTTACTTATTATCATTTGTCATTCTTCTCTCTGCCAAATACATGATTGTGGATAAAAATCCTGCAATCTCTCTCTCTCCCACCCACAAACACTTGAATAATACACCATACTCTTTTTGAGTTCGCCTACCCATTGAAATGGTTATGGACCTGAATGAAGTAGTACACCCACAAAAAAGTGAAGGATCCAGTCGATATTCAGGAAGTTGTCCCACTTCAGGTTTGTCAATTTCAGCACGGCAAAGGCAGCAAAGATTACAATTTAATATCACCCATTCCCAGCTTCTCTTGTTTATAATATCTAGTACTTCTAACGCAATTCATCCAATAGCAGCACTGTTCCTTTGTTACAATCACTCTTCACGTGGTACTATTGGAGTAGATTCTAATGGGTGTATTCTCAAGCAAACAAAATAATGTATTACAGTTTTTTTTTTTCAATCGACAGTTCTATAGTTGAAACTCATTCAAGTATTGAGAGGGTAGTTTGAACTCCCCCTTTGAGTGGAAGATATAAACTGGTTTTGGCTCTCCCTATACCGTAATAGTGAGGAGCTGAGGAATCTGGTTCGGTCTGTGTGTGTGAGTTTTACTTTGAGTTGGGATGGTTCGCATCGTCTATTACAAATCGTTGAAATTTTTCATTCGACAAAATAGTTCGAAATGTTTGACCTTGAACTAAAGTTGGGTATGTATGCATATTCTGTGAGAAATGACCCTCATAAATCCTTACCATCAACGCGAGAAAGGTGAGAGAGTAAACAGTGAGTTGCGAGAATTGGTAAGCGCGTTGATGGTTAGCAATGGCTTTCATTCACACTGCAATCCCCTTACAATCTTACAATTTGCGCACGGAGATACCTCAACCTATGGTAGGGTGGAGATATCTCACAGAAAATACTGGAGCAGAAGATTGGAGGGTATGTCCTCCAGTAAGCTATCGAAAACAAATCGGTGAAATGTATTCCCGTAATTGTGGAAGAACTTTCACTCGTAGTGAGCCGCCTAGATACTTGTCAGTGAGGTACTTCAGTGAAACATGTTGAATTGGAGAAAGGTGATAACTCACCTCATGTGCCACTTCATACATATGTGCATGCTGTAATGTACCAAGCTCATATTTTCAAATTTACTTTGCTAACAGAACACTCGCACAAAATGCATTCAAATGCTGCATTTCCAGCTATAGAGTTTTGACAATATAAATACCGAGTATGCACCTTTCTCCAATTATATCAAGCATAAAGAAGCTGTTGAGAAATTAATGGGAAGGTTTCAGTACATAAAAGGTACCATTCTCTTGCAATGATATTAAAAAACAAAGGGACGCTAAGAAGTTAAAAAATGATTAAAAATGAACCGATTCAAAAATATAACTGAAAAGTTGAAAATAATTTACAAAAACACACAATATCAACTGGTACATGTTTGTTTTTTTTTTTTTCGGTTGACCTTTATTGGCAATATATTACAGGGTTTTACGTTTGCTTGGTACCGACTTCCCAAATGAAGTGAATAGTTGTGTTGTGTTTTTGTGAATTATTCTCATCTTTTTAGTTATTGTTTTAAAGTTTTTTTTTAATTTCTTTGTCATATTAATATTCCACGATTCAGTCAAAGAACAGACTCACCGGGTACTTGGAGTTTTCCTAATCATCCCCATATTTTGATTTCACTATACACAGATACTGACATTTCCAGACATAAAGTCAGTTTATTTGGCAATAATTTTTTATTTCTAGTTACAACCGTTGACCAATTTGCCGCCAACAGTTGGAGAACTCCCAAAAAAAAGACAGTTGTCAAAAATGTCGATAGAGTTCTCAATAATTTTGGAAGGATTGTTGTATATGGTTTAATAGCCAGGAAAAGAATATCAATTCTTTTCAAGATTTTGAAAATTTATTTTTGAAACAATATTGGGGAGAAAATGCACAATTGAGCATTAGAGACAAATTACAATTTGGAAAATTTGATGAAAAGAGGAGTATGAACTACAACAATTATGCAATCCAAATGTTTGCAATGGCACAGTATTTAGATCCGGTTATGAGAGAGGAGGAAGTAGTAGGGAATATCAGTAGGCATTTTAAACAAGCAATCTTTGAAGTCATAAACATGCATGAGATCAAAAGTATGGAGAGACTTAGTCAATATTTATTGAGGTTGGAGAGGATATTATCGTATAGAAGTTGGGATAACAATAACCAAAAAAGGAATTTACAATACAACAACAATGATTATCAAAGAAGTAATCAAAATAACTGTAGGAATGTAAACAATCAGAATAATAGGTTTATGAACCAAAATAATGATAGGAATAATAGATATTTTAATAATAATAACTATGATAGAAATGGAAATAATGACAGGCAAAATAACCAAAATCAAGGTTATCAAAGAATTAAAAAATTAGCCATAATAGGAATAATTACAATAATAACAATCAAATTACCCTCAACAATTTCAAGGACAAAGGACATATTACAACAGACAACCACAAAATACCGAAAAAAAACACAAACAAACGACAATACAAGACGGGTATATTTAAATAGGAGGTGTCAAAGTGCGGAAAATTTGCACGAAAGAGAGGAACAAGTATTGTCAAGTGGGGAAACAAATCAAATAAATGTTCCCACAACTAGTCAGGCAGAACAAAATTTTTGCTAGGAAAACCATATGTTAGGCTGGAAAACACAAATTACCAACACCCAATAGAATTTATAATAAAAGATGAAAATATGGAAAATGAACAAAATATAGGATTAATAATTTTGAAAGGAAAAATGGGAAATGAGATAATAAAAATATTAATTGATACAGGGTCTGAAGCATATTTAATTGAAGAAAATTGTTTAGAAGATTTCATGAAAGTTAAAAATATTCTAGTAAAGATGCCAAAAACAAATTTAGTGGGTATAAATGGAAAAAAACTAGCTGAATCAAATCAATATGTAAATTTAAAATTGGAGATTGATGAGAGGAATATTGAATTACATCTATTAGTAGTTAAAGATATGGAGTTTGATGTAATTATAGGTCCTGATCAATTGGAAAAAGTAAAAGCCAAGATTGACTATTATAAAAAAAATTTGGAAATGGATGGAAAATGTTTTGAATTTTATGAAGAAAAAACTGAAATAAGTGAAAATAAAAAAATGTTGTGTACAAAGGGTATGAATGAGATATATGAAAATAATTATGATGAAGATAAAGATGAATAAATGAAATGAAATATAAATGTAATGATAAATATGAAAGGTATATTGATGAATTATTAAATAAATATAATAAGTTGATTATGTATGAATCAAGAGTTGCATAAGAGTATGTACACAATATAGAAGTGAAAGAAACAGAAAGAATCAAATAAAAAAACTATCCAATTCCTTATAAGTACCGGGAACAAGTTGAAGATGAACTAGAGAAAATGGTAAAACAAGGTATAATAGAGAGAAGTAACAGTAATTACATCAACCCTATCGTAGTAGTTGTAAAAAAGAATGGTGAACTTAGATTATGCTTAGATGCTAGAGAACTAAATAAAATAACAATTCCACAATATGAATCTCCTTTAAATATAGAAACTATTTTTGGTAAAATCACAAATGCAAAAATATTTTCTAAAATAGATTTGAAACACAGTTTTTGGTTAATACCACTACATGAAAATTCTAGAAATTATACGGGTTTTCCTATAGAAGGTGTTGTATATAGATTTTGTGTTGTTCCATATGGTTTACAATCGGCTTGTCCAGCTTTAGAACGAGTATTACATAAAATACTTGACAAGTATGAAAATTTTGCTTTACATTACATTGATGACATATTAATATATTCTGAAAATGAAACAATGCATGAAGAACACTTGGAAAAAGTATTTCAAATATTAGATGAAGCAGGGCTTAAAATAAATATAGATAAATGTGAATTTTTTCAACAGGAAATTAGTTATCTAGGTTACAAAATAAATGAAAAAGGTGTAGAAATGGATCCTGAAAGAATTAAAACCATAAGAGAGTATGTCAGGCCATATAATTTAAGAACTCTTAGAGGATTTTTAGGGATATTGAATTATTTTAAAAAATTAATTCCAGACTTAAGCAATAAAGAATTACCATTGATATTACTGTTAAAATAGAATGTTAAGTGGAATGGGGAGACGAACAGGAAAAAGCATTTTCCGAATTAAAGGACTTATTTATTCAAAAATTAAAAATATTTCATCCAAACTATGATGAACCTTTTGTTTCGAGAACTGATGCATCTATGTCAAGATTTGCAGGAGTTTTGATACAAGTACAAAATGGAAAAGAAGTTCCAATATCATTTGTTTCCAGAATCATAAAAAACATGAAAGAAATTCTGTTACAGAATTAGAACTGGCAAGTTTATATTTTGTATTACTAAATTAAGATTTTATTTGCTAGGGGCAAAATTCATACTGAAACTGATCATGAAGCACTTATGTCAATTGTAAATTGCAAATATGCAAGTAATAGGGTACATAGATGGGCATTATTATTGCAAGAATATAAATTTGAAATTAGGCATATACCAGGAAAACAAAATTTCATCACAGACACTCTAACGAGAATGGAGATGGGAAAAACACATCCCTAGAGGTAAAAATAGGGATAAATGTTTTTAAATAATATAGGTTTTTTTCTGACAATCAAATTAGGCAAGATCAATACAAATTAACAAATAAAGAAAAAGAGGAACAATAAACAAAAATTGTATAATAATAAAATAGTAAATGGTGAAGAACTATATGTTATCACAAAGGAATTGGCAGAACAGGTGATTACATATATTCATCAGAAATACATACATATAGGGATTAGAAAAGTTTGGTTAATATTTAGAGAAAACTATATAAGTTTACAAGATTTGGAATTAACTAAAAAAATTGTAGCCATATGTCAAGTTTGTCAATTAAGTAAACATAAAAATATAATTAATAAAAATGAAACAAAAAGTGTTATTACAACAAAACCTTTACAAATAATATCAATAGATTTTGTTAGTAATTTGATACCAACTTACAATAATAATAAACATATATTTGTAATAGTGGATAATTTTTAAAAATTTATTAAAATATACTCTACAAAAAGGACTAATTTTAAAACTGTTAAAAATCTCTTAACAAAATTCATAGTAGAAGTAGGTAAACCAGAACAAATTATTTTAGACAATGTCACCTATTTTACTAATGAGCAAATGAAGAATTTTCCACAGAGTGTGGGAATACAATTAAATTTTACTAGTATTAGACATCCAACATCAAACCCAACAGAAAGATATATACAGGAGGTAATAAAATATTTGAGATTGACATCGCAACAAAATCATGAAACATGGGATGAAAACATAGAAATGATAGAAAAATATTTCAATGAAGTACCTGGTACTATTACGAAAGAATGTCCCATATACATTATGACAGGAAGAATGCCTGAAAGAGAATGGATTATGAATGAAAGAGATATGCAAGAAATAATATATAAAATGAATATAAGAATTAGAAGGAATGCAGATAATATATAAAAAGGGAAAATAAAAGAGAAACTAAAAAGACAAAGTTTAAGGAGGGAGAATTAGTCATTATAAAAGCATTGAGAATACCAAATAAAAGACTAGGTATTTGTGCAAAACTTTTAATGCCATTTGAAGGACCCTATGAGGTGATAATGAGAATGCTATAGATAGCTATAGGTTAATACATCCTCAGACAAGGCAACTGATAGGAATTTTCAATATTGAAAATGTTTACAAATATAAAACTTAATATTGGTGGTTGTAAATAATCGTTGTTTTTGTAGAACTTATTTTTCGGAAAATCCAGCAAAGTAGTTTTCTGGAAGTAGAAAAATAGTATTAGTCAAAGTAAAGTTAATAAATATAAATAAAGAATTGATATTCAAAATTTTCTAACTAGTAGAAAATTATTGATATAAATTTAGGAATGTTGTTATGTTATGTCATGCCGTTATAAGTTATAAAAGGAAAAAACCCCAAAAAAGAATAATTACAAATATTTTTAGTTTAAGAGATTGTTTTGACATGATTTTGGAAGTTCTATTTATTTGTAGCCTATGTATATGGATAGATAAAAATGTCAAAATACTATAACACAATCAATTTCATACACTGTCATAATGATTATAACCCATAATTGGTAGAAAGACAACAAAAAGTCCATATTTACAAAATTTTCATGAATAAAAAGTTATCAACACATTTATAAATTTGAAACATACAGTATATGAAATTGTAGCTAACTAAAAGTAGCCAATGGTAGAAAAGCAAACTTCTTGATGAGATTAGCCAATCAGGGAATAGATGGTCATATGGAAAATTGGAAATTGTGAGAGAATAACAACGGGGTGATGTCATAAGCAATTATTATTGGAATATGTACATAGTAATAAGAATGGGAAAACAGTTGTATATATAAATTATATAAGATGAACCCAAACAGTAAAATGTGACAATTTGGTGCGCGAATTCAATTATTCAAATGAAAAAGAAGAGGGAAAATTGGTATCCAAGGGAGCAAGAAACAAAGCCACAAAAGGAGATCGAAAATAAATTTACAAGGGAATGCCACGCAACATTTTGGGAGGAAGAAAAAATGAAATGATTCCAACATTCGAAGAGAAAAACCAATATTACCTTAATTATACAACATATCCAAGTGTCCAATGCTGAATTCTACATATGTATGGTTCCTGATTTATGGTATTGGAGTTCCTGATAGAGCTTGGAGTGAGGAAGGATTTAGTTTCAGGGCATATCTTGAACACTGATATCTCCAGCAGGTATAAAAACTTTTATAGTGCACATCCGGTCCATGAACAATATCACAAATAACGTATCTCACATCTGAAGAACTTTATTTCACTTTATTTTGAACCATAAAAGAAAAATTCACTCTCAAGGAAAAAGTGAGGTTCTGTCTATCTATCCATGATTTGATTTTGATGATTAGCCGTGAATATTTGTAGATTCACATTAGTATAAGTTATTTCTCGTAGGCCAGGTAAAATCAAGTCTTCCTGAATAAAGGAAATAATTGCTTTTTGATACTTTGTTGTTTGTTTTCTTACAACGATCAACAATCATAACGATGACCATTAAATAAATTGAAATTAGACAGCAGTGGTTAGTGGCTCTATTGCCTGAACCGGCTATCTGAGGTAAGAGGCGTACCAACTGTTGCTTAGCCGTGGTGAGAAAAGTGATAACAATTGGCAGCAGCGTGACGAGAGAACAGTGACGTTCGCTAGCAATTATTATTACAGCATACAATACATATACAGGGCGAAAACATCTATCTATATAATATCAATTTGGCTCACAAAGAATAGCATAAATACTATTAGCAATCTTCATTATATAACAACAACTATTATTATTCAATTCATATAATAATATACATATATATAATATATATATATATATATATATATATATATATATATATATATATATATATATATATTATATATATATATATATATATATATATATAACTTGCTCTCCCCTATCCGAAATGAAAGACGAGGGGTTGACCTATCCATATTTCCAAACCACCCTGAATTAAAAAAATTATGTCAAACTATCTTCGATCGAGATTGAAGGAGTTTCTCCAGGCTGAATTGAATCTTCAATTCCCATCAGAGAACTCACACTGGTTGGTTTGAAATCAATCGAGTTGGATTTTTCTTTTTTCACTCTGTTGTAGAGCACAAAACGGAAAAGTATAATGAATACGAGATCAATATGACATTGAACCATCATTGGGGCATGGTTTTCCCAGAATGAATACGCGTGTTATCAATTCTCGGAAATGTTGAAAATTCGGAGCAGAAAGCTTCAGTTCTTATCCTAACACATGTATCTCGAAAATTAGTTGGTCGATTTTTTGTGCCCATGGACAGTTTTGCCGTGGAAGTTAAAATTCACAACATACCAAAAATTCAGAAAATTTAACCGAAAGCCATTTTCCATAACGATGGTGCGGGGTCGTTTACGCTATCGATGACGCCAAAGTACGGAAATCGAACTATTTTCTCAACTCAACTTTGAACCTCGGGCGCCAGATTTTATAGAGGTTTACTCCACGTACCAGGGTTACAACAGATTGGGATAGGGTTGTCCATAAGTCTGGTTTTTCATTTCTTGTTGGCTTTTTTTACAGCACATGGTACTGGCTATCGATTGCTATTATTGGAACAGACAGAGAGAGTTGCCTTTCATTACCTCGAAACTTTGTATCGTAAATGTTCTGATTTTACCCTTCTTGTGCTGAAACGGAAGAAGTACTCTCCACAGAAATTCAGCAAGTATATTACAAATTAACAGTTGTATTTAAAACATTCTATTATGGCAAATCTTACAAGAATGATCTGCAATATGAAATGATCGGTCTGGCAACCTTGGTGAATTTATCCATATGAACCATGGATAAATATAGTAACACCTTTATAAAACAGCAATTATTCATACAAAGAATGAAATGGATTCTACCAAAGGGAATTTTTGCAAAACTGAGAACAAACTCCAACTTCGGAAACCTATTTCAATATTATGACAAAGTTCAGAAAGGCTTTTGTTACATGAAAATAATGAAATTGTTGCAGGATGGCAACTAATCTTACGTTCAATGAGAGCGAACGATACTACGAATTATTTTAAGCACGCCCAAACCTCGTATTATTAATTGTCAATTACTACTAACGAATTGAATTTACGCCTATCTATCGATTTCATAGATCAGTTTACTTTTGCAAGGTACGCGGTACCGTCACAGTGTATTTCAATTTCACCACTTGGGATGGTTCAACCCAGGGTCTTGTTGGATACATAAATTCCATGATCTTGGTAGGTAGGGAAGTGTTCTTTCCATATTCCAACTAGTTTTATGAAGTCACTAGTTTTATAAAGTCAGAGATCAAATAGTCAGCTATGGCAAACATCGGAGCTTTGATTGAGAACGGGAATAACATTCAGAAGAAGAGCACACCAAGCAGATAATGAGAATCTGCATCTGATCCTACAAAAAAAGGTTTTCGATAACAAGAACCCAGCAGAAAGTAAGTAAAATTCCATCGATGGTTGCTTTTCCACTCTGCACCTGAAGTTAAGAAATAGCACAACAACTGAAAACGAGTCTAGAACAGTATCACGAGAGTTTGATTTCGGAAAATGACTTTTTTAAAAACAATTTTATTTCAGAAGGAACTTTTAGTACATGAAATACAAGTTAATTATTCAAAGTCAAGTAGCAAAAAGCTCGAGAGAATGCTCTTCTCTTGGTATTATTGAAGTAGGTGAGGTGTCTAATTTCTGCTGACTTCCTGCTGGAATCGTGAGATCTTGTATAACGGCTCTTCCCATAACTCCTCCGCCCTTAGAGTGAAATCGTGGGGGTTGCAACAGGATTTGGAGATGTGCTTCTGGGGATCTTTTGTACTTCTGTGCCGTTTTGTGGCTGTCTTTTTTTCTCGATCCTTTTCAGATAAAAGTGGGCTGGAACGTACACCATTACAATAAAAATGAAAATATAGATAATAATAGTCCAGACACTAATGTTGTTGAAGTGAACCGGGTCCTCTAAAGGTCCGTCAAGTATTCTATGTTGCACTTCTTGAGAGGTTTTGATGTGTTTCACTTCATCTAGGTTGATTCCGTTCAATTGCAGACGCTTGAAGTAGATTTGAGAATTTTCATTTTTGTATATGTCAATGTTCAGTTTTGGCAGTTCAATGTCTTCAAAGTCACTTCGCAAATTCTGGTAACTGCGTATTCGGAAGTATTACACATGCACTACACATTGGGGTTGAAGTTCTAGCACGTAAGTTCCTTGCAGAGGTACATTGTTTTTATTGAGTCCGCACTTTTGTTTGGCTATTATCAGTTCTGGTGAAATGATGATCCATTTGCTTCGTTCGATCTTCTCCATTTTCAATTTGCTAATTTCGGTTGGAGGATTAAATAAAATTACAATACCACAATATGAATATCCATTGAACATAGAAACTATTTTTGGTAAAATAACAAATGCTAAAATATTTTCTAAAATAGATTTGAAACATAGTTTTTGGTTAATACAATTACATGAAAATTCTAGATAGTACACAGGTTTTTGCATAGATGGGGTTGTGTATAGATTTTGTGTAGTTCCATATGGTTTACAATCGGCCTGTCCAGCATTGAAAGAAGTGTTACATAAAATACTGGTAAATATGAAAATTTTGCATTGCATTATATTGATGATATTTCAAAATATTCTGAAAATGAAACAATACATAAAGAACATTTGAGAAAAATATTTCATTTACTAGATGAAACAGGACTCAAGATAAATATAAATAAGTGTGAAATTTTCCAAGAAGAAATTAGCTATCTAGGTAAATAAATGAAAAGAGGTGTAGAAATGGATCCTGAAAGAATTAAAACTATCAGAGAGTATGTTAGGCCATATAATTAAAAAACTCTTGAGGATTTTTGGGAATATAAAATTATTCAAAAAAAGTTATTTCAGACTCAAGCAATAAGGAGTTACCATTGATAGCACTTTTGAAAAAGAATGTCAAATGGAAATGGGGAAAAATCATTTTCTGAATTAAAGGACATGTTCATTCAAAATTTAAAAATTTTCTATCCAAATTATGATGAACCTTTCATTCTAAGAACCGATGCATCTATATAAAGATTTGGAGGAGTCCTAATTAAAGTTCAACGGGGAAAAGAAGTTCCTATATCTTTTGTTTCACGAATCACTAAAAACCATGAACGCAACTATAGTGTCGAAGGAATTAGAACTAGCCAGTATAATATTCTGTATTACTAAATTTAGGTTTTATTTATTGGAAGCAAAATTTTATATAGAAACGGATCATGAAGCACTTATGTCCATCGTGAGTTGCAAATATGCAAGTAATAGGGTGCATAGATGGGCATTATTACTTCAAGAATACAAATTTGAAATTTGGCATATACCAAGGAAACAAAATATAATATCAGACACTTCAACAAGAATGGAGATGGAAAAATCTCATACTACTCGACAAGTAAAAATAGGGGTAAATGTTTTAAATAAGGTTATTTTCAAATTATACAAGATAGAATAAATTAACAAACGCAGGAAAAAGAGGAACAATATACAGAAATGGTATAGTGATTAAAATTGTAAATGATGAATGAATTATATGTGATAACAAAAGATTTGGTAGAAGAAATAATTAAAAATATACATGAAAAATATCTACATATAGAAATTAGAAAAACTTGGATGATAGTCAGGGGAAATTATATATGTTTACAAGATTTAGAACTAACTAAAAATAATAACTAAATGTCGAACTTGCCAATTAGGTAAACATAAAAATAAAGTGAATGAAAATGAGACCAAAAGTATCATCACAAGTAAACCATTACAAATCATTCCGATAGATTTTGATAGTAATCTAATACCAACTTTCAACAATAATAAACATATATTTGTAATTGTAGATAATTTTTCTTGATTTATAAAATTATATCCAACTAAAAAGACTAATTTAAAAACTGTTGAAAATTAATTGACAAAATTCATTGTGAAAATAGGAAAACCAGAACATATTATTCTTGATATGAATTTTTAAATGAAAAAGTGAGGCATTTTACACAAGATGTTGGAATAATAGAAAAATATTTCAACGAAGTACCAAGAACTATTACTGCAGAATGTGCTATGTACATTATGACAGGAAGAATGCCTGATAGGGAATCGATAGTGAATGACAGAAATTTGAATGAAGTAATGAATAAAGTAAATGTACGAATTCAAAGAAATCCAACAAATATATTAAAAAGTAAATAAAAGGGGCACAAAACAAACAAATTCAAGAAGGGAGAGTTAGTTATAATAATATCTCTAAAAATACCTAACAAGACACAAGGTATATGTGCCAAATTATTAATGCCATTTGAAGGACCAATAGAAAAGAAAATGAAAATGCTAAAACTAGCTATAGACTAATACAACCTCATACTGAAGTATTTGAGGAATATTTAATATTGAGAATATCTATCAATTTAAAGTATAAGAATAATTATATATTGTAAATATTGTTATCTTTGAAGAATTTTCTTCTTAAATTCAAAGTACCTCCAAAAATAGTTGGTTTCCTGAAACAAAAGAAGTTGTATTAATAATTTGTAAATAATTAAATTTATATTCAAATTCTACTAACTAGTATTAAACATGTTGACTATGAATTTAGGGAATTTGTTATGTTTAGAAGTACGTTAAATATTTAAAGAGTTGAAATAAAAAATATAAATGAAAAAAAACATAAATAATAAAATTTTCGTATTTATTAATCTATGCTATGTTATTTTACAGTTTTTCCAGGATTCTACCGTTTTTCTGAAACCTTATATGATATAATCGATACCTATGTTTGAAATAAATATGTTTTCAACATTACAAGCAACTGGCATAATTAAAAAAATCATAGAAACCAAATTTAACTAATATATTTTTGAGCACAAGCAGATGACAAAATGTTGAAAGTTCGAACATTCTGTATATGAAATTGGATCTGAATACAATAGCCAATGAGATGCCAGGGAAGATCTTGATGCAAAATCGGAATTTTGAAAATATAAAAAGCAGAACGTCAAAAGAATGATTTTTACATGTCTTGTAAATAGTATGTAAGGTAGTTAGAAATATTTCGTAAATAAGAACTGTCAAAAAGGTGAAAATAATGAAAAGTGCAACATAAAGGTGCGTGAAAATCGAAAATTCGAGAAGGAAACAAAGGATGTTGGTATCGAGGGAGAGAAATCAACAAGCTAAGCGAGGAGAACAGAAAAATCATTTTGGAAGAACCGAATGAAGAAAATTGAAATTTAAAAAAAACTCAATCAATATGTATTAGAAAAACAGTTATTTGACAAGACAATATAGGAAATACTGTAAAGAACAATAGCAGATAAAAGATCCCAGATGCAGAGTTAATCTTACCTTTTTTCATTGGAGATTTACCAGTACGAGGCGAAGTCACAGTCGACAAAGGGGCTGCAGTTTCCAGGAACGGGAGAAAATCCGAAACACTGAACATTCTCATTACTAGAAGTCACAGGTATTTTGAAACCATAAAAAGTTACTGCGGTGCAATTGAAAATAAACCTTTTGAAAACCCCTTTTTGATAGAACTTTTCATGAATTACATATTGACCACATAACCTATAAAACTAGGTTAAATTTTACTTTCAGTATCACATACAGCACATTTTCTGTTTTATTTGCTATGAAGCACTAATAGGTTATTTATCGCAGAAGAGGTAGTAGTAAGCTTTTCCTGAATGGAGGAAATTAGTATTTTGATGAATTCTTGCATTATTTTCAATGTTCGAGCAACAATGAATTGCCATTTTCTGAAATTGACTTCGAAAACGACCAGAGTGCTCCACAGTAGAACCGACTCCAGAGATTCCATAGGCGTACCGATTGAATTAGCTAAGGTGAAGGAAATAAGATGAAAGATTAGATGGAAAGAAGGTGAAATGCATAGCCGGAGATATTAAAGAATTATATGGGTATTCATTTGTCGATATATATTGAATTAAATTCGAAAGGGAAACTAGTTAAAAGATTTTAAAAATGGTAAATGAATTTTTGGTAGAAAAAAATATCAGTAAAACAAAAAAATAATATATATATATATATATATATATATATTTTGTTATGATGTGTGGTTGTTGAAAGTAAATAACAAGTATAAATAAAATGAAAACGAATGCAATCAACGCATCATAACAATATATATATATATATATATATATATATAAATATTGTTATGTTAAGAAGGGTAGTTGTATATTTCAAAAGTGAAAAATAAATAATTTTTTGAAAAACCACAAAAGTGATAAATATTTAATAGTTAGTAGTTCATAAGATATTGATTTTACATTTTCTTTGAGATTCTATTTACTTTCTGAAGCCTTTGTATAACATTGATAAGTGAATATATGCAAATACTATAATGCAGTAATTTTCTTTCATTTTCAAAAATGATTCCAACATATAATTGTTTAAAATACACCAAAAAGTCTAGCTTTACAAAATTATTCTGGATTAAAGTGATCAACAAAATTATAATGTTGAAACATACAGTATATGAAATTGCATCTAACTAAAATAGCCAATGGGAGAACAAGAAACTTCTTGATGAAAATAGCCAATCAGGAAACAGAGATGGATTGGTGGAAGATTTGAAATTGTGGAAAAGTAAGAACACAGAAACGTCAAAGATAATTATGATCAAATCTTGTATTTAGTTTATAAGAAATGAAAATATGTTAGTTGATAAGTTTTCTCAAATAATACCAAATAGTGAAAGTGCGACAAGGAAATGCGCGATTTTTTAAAATTCAAATAGAATGACAAAACAGAAATGGTATCCAGGTGAGAAAGAACAAAGCGAGAAAAAAAAAAATTAAAAGAAAAAATGTTTGAAATTTTGAGAGAAAAGAAATTCCGGATCTTCACTGATAACAAGAAATATTTCTAACAATAACAAATCAATTTAACCTCTGGAAAATTTTGACAAAAAAAATTATTAGGACAAAGAAGATCACCTTGTTTTCCACATGAAAACTTATCAAGCTGATTTCAAGGATTTTGGAGAGTTCCACTGCAATAGAGAGTCCCTGAGAGCAGTAGATGAAGCAGGATTACAGAGAATCACCAGGTAATACATCAGCGACGATCCAACTCCAGGTATAAACTTTTTGAGTGCACATCACAAACTGAATCATTTTGCAAAATAACTCCTATATCTGAAGAACTTTGTTCAATGTTGGTATTGAACTTTAAAACAATTTTTCCCAACTCAAAAAGGGAAAAATGAGGTTATATTCATAATATATTTCACTGTTTTTCATTATTTTCTATGAAATTGCTATAGTTTAAGTTATATATCGCAGGCCAGGTTGATATAAGTTTCCCTGGATGAAGGAAATAATTGTTTTTGATAATTTCTGGTTTACTTTCCACAATTATATGCTGATTTTTCACCTATAAACACTGAACTGAAATAGTTCTATTGACATCAAGAACGGCAGAGTGGCTCTGTTGCCATTACCGACTCCTGAGGCATAGGCGTTCCAACTGAGTTTAGTCGTGGTAAGAAAGGAAATGAAAGGAATAAAAAGCAGGGAGGAAAAAGAAATATATGAGATTCTGGAAAATCAATAGGGGAATTGTATATAAGAATATTTTCAAAGGGAATTACAAAGAGTAAAAATAATTAAAATGTTGCAAATATTTAGTGAATTTTGTTTTGGTATTGGGTGAAAGGAAAATTATCAACAAATTTCATTGAAATTAACCTCAGAACAGAACAACCCATAACATATAATAACAATTAGCTACCAACGCGGAGCAAAGTAATTGTGGGCAATTATAAGTATAAAAAAAAATTAGCTACCAACGCGGAGCAAAGTAATTGTGGGCAATTATCAAGTATAAGTATATATATATATATATATATATATATATATATAAGATATATATATATATATATATGTATATATATATAAATATATATCATATATATATATAGTATATATATACTATATAATATATATATATTATATATATATATATATATATATATGAATATATATATATATATATATATATATATATATATATATGAAAGAGGTAATAGTAGGGGACTGTTAAAAACAAGTAGAAGAATTTATGACATAGCCCTCAGAGAGTGTTAACCGTAGACACGTGTTCGGGCTCTCGCCTCATCAGTAAGTGGAAGTGAAGATGAACAACACTTGGTAGAAAACGAAAATCAAGGAGTCAACAAACAGACGCAACGCTCATTGTGTTTCGGTTAGCAGACCCTGAATTCAGGGCAGAACCAACGTCACCACGGGGCAGCTATAGCTACTGCGTGACATCGAATCAGGAATATAAATATGAAAGAGTAATAGTGAGGAAACTGTTAAAAACAAAGTAGAAGGAATTTAATGGACATAGCCCTCGAGAAGTGTTAACCGTAGACACGTGTTCCGGGCTCTCGGCCTCATCAGTACGTGGAAGTGCAAAGATGAACAACCTTGGTAGAAAACGACAAATCAACGGTGTCAACAAACAGACAACCGCTCATTTGTGGTTTCGGTCAGCGACCCTGAATTCCAGGGCAACAACCAACGTCACCACGAGGCAGTATAGCTACTGCGTGACATCGAGTCAGGAATATAAATAGAAGGTAATAGTGAGGGACTGTTAAAACAGAGTAGAAGGAATTTAATGGACATAGCCCTCAGAGAAGTGTTAACCGTAGACACGTGTTTCGGGCTCTCGGCCTCATCAGTACGGTGGAGAAGTGCAAAGATGAACAACACTTGGTAGAAAACGACAAATCAACGGAGTCAACAAACAGACGCCAACCGCTAATTTGTGGTTTCGGTCAGCAGACCCTGAATTCCAGGGCGTCTGTTTGTTGACTCCGTTGATTTGTCGTTTTCTACCAAGTGTTGTTCATCTTTGCACTTCTCCACCGTACTGATGAGGGCCGAGAGCCCGAAACACGTGTCTACGGTTAACACTTCTCTCTGAGGGCTATGTCCATTAAATTCCTTCTACTTTGTTTAACATCCCTCACATCTCTCTTTCATATTTATATTCTGACTCGGATGTCACGCAGGTAGCTATAGCTGCCTCCGTGGTGACGTTGGTTGTTGCCCTGGAATCAGGGTCTGCTGACCGAAACCACAAATGAGCGTGGCGTCTGTTTGTTGACCGTATTTGTCGTTTCTACAAGTGTTGTTCATCTTTGCACTCTCCACCGTACTGATTAGGCCGAGAGCCGAAACACGTGTCTACGGTTAACACTTCTCTGAGGGCTATGTCCATGAATTCCTTCTACTGTTTAATCCCATATTACTCTTCATATTTATATTCCTGACTCGGATGTCACGCAGGTAGCTATAGCTGCCTCCGTGGTGGACGTTGGTTGTTGCCCTGGAATTCAGGGTCTGCTGACCGAAACCACAAATGAGCGGTTGGCGTCTGTTTGTTGACTCCGTTGATTTGTCGTTTTCTACCGAGTGTTGTTCATCTTTGCACTTCTCCACCGTACTGATGAGGGATGAGAGCCCGAAACACGTGTCTACGGTTGACACTTCTCTCTGAGGGCTATGTCCATTAAATTCGTTCTACTTTGTATATATATATATATATATATATATATATATATATATATATATATATATGCAGTGCGCGTCAAAATTATGGAACAAATTCGATATTTCGCAAGCCATATACTTCTGACAAAAATCCTGAAATAGGCCGATTTTTATTTTAAAATGCCGATTTTTTTATATATATTCTAAAGAGGTTATGTCACTGGTTTTGACATGGTGACGTAATCGGTGATTTTTCTAAAAGGGAATAGATGTCTTGTGATACCTCATCTGAAAGGCCTTTCAATACTGCATTCAATGATGATAATAAATTAGATATTTTTCGACAGGGTGAACAAAAATTAATATTTTATTTCAATAAGAGAATAAATGTATATCCAACAAAATAGAACAGTTAAATAAGATATTCAAAATGCCATCCACCAGTCTCTTGACAATGAGCAAATCTACAGACACATTCCTCTTGCACATTGCGAATAACTTCCGGAGTAATTCTGTTAATTTCGATCCTTATTCGATTTTTCAACTCTTGTAGATTTTGCGGCCTATCTGCATAGACCTTCGATTTCAAATAATCCCACAAGAAAAAATCCATTGGAGAGACAAAGAGACCGTTATCGGTAAGATTGGATGAGCACAAGAAATGGACTCAACGTGGAGAAACATCAAAATCGGGAATCGCTGACCACGCCTGGACTTAGCACCATCGAGTTCTATGGGACGACGCAAGTGTTCTACATAGAGAGGAGCATTGGTTCAAATGAAAGTTCGAAGAGGCCGCCTACATCGAAGCCAATAACGCCTTTAGTCAACCAAGCGTTGAGATCAAGAACGTATGGAAACCCCTGATTGCTCTTTCTGGCGGGCTGCAGAGGCGCGAAACTTTACGCACCACCAGACCGCGCGAAACTACACGCACCGCTGCACATGGCACGCATCATTGCGCCGACAGTCATATAAATTGGTTAGTAGCACCTAAACTTGTCAGTATTCACCTGAAGACGATTGCAGATACAAGCATTCGGAAACGTCGTGAAACCTTTCAAATACATCAAGACGATGGACGTCCGAAACGATAGTAATCAAAATACAAACAGCTTACTGAATTTAAAAACCACAAATCAGCATGGAAACTTGGGCATGTCCTAATAATTGAAAAAAAATTAGTTAATAACCTAATCCAAACCTCATATAAAAAGGTTAAAAATCAGTAAAATCAGTCATAATTATAAAATTAGGTCGAAAAATTGCAACAAGAGGCCATTAGAGTATGGGATAAACATTCAAAATGAGTCCCTTTGATCTGAGGCAGGAGAATTCTGCCAAAATTTGCTTGATTCAATACTGCATGTTTCGGGAAAGATGTACAATACACGGAATTTGAATTTGCCTGGATGCATATAATAAATTTCCATAGATTTCCATTACTCAAGCAACGCAAAAAATATCGATTTTCGTGATATAATATAGTTACGAAAAGGAAGAGAAAGTATTTATAGAGTTGCATACTGTTTATTATCACTCCGTATGCTACTTATTATGGTAAAAAAAATTAAAAAGGAACCTCTCCCAATATAATGTTACCTACCATTTTTTTGGATTGCTCCCACTTCAATTGATGTGCCTATTTGGAAAAATTTGTAGAAATTACAGGCTTTACACAAAAAATATCTCTTTTGATTTCTGTGCTAGAGCTATGAAAGATAACGCGCATGATTTTAATTTTCCATAAAAAGAAAAATCCCTTTACTAATTCAAGTCAATAGTTTTGCAAGAAGCACCGTTATGAAATATTTGCTATCCCAATAATTAGTCAACATTTCCAGATTTGATTTGCCAATAAGAAATAGTCTGAGCAACAGAACGTAAACTTCCCAATAAAGAATGAATTGAATTATGAAAATGACTGAAAAACCGAATGAAAAATAATATAATGAATTTGTATTTTCTCGGCAACTGGAAATATTTCAGCAACAAATAAATCTGGTGTTCGCACATAATGGAAATAGTAGCCTTGCAATTGCAGTTGTTGAATCTGGTGGATATAATGGGACCCGGAACAAGTCGAAATAATAATAAATCTCGTAAACACATAGAGCTTGGTGTGAAGGCAGCAATGACTTCTAATAAAGCCGTGGCGACCGTTTCTTTTTCTCATTTCGCGCTTTATGATAAAGAGTTGGCGATGGCAATGAAAATGAGTAGTTGCCTCAGAAAGAGATACCCTTTGATGGAGATTACATTCAATTTGAGTAGAATACTATAGAATAATGCTTTCCATGAAAAAATATCCCATAACTCACAAGGTTTATCAAATAATATATGATTTTTATAATAAAAACTAAAGAAATCTATCAGTAATATGATATCTCTACTGAACTGAACGAAAAATACAACATTCCAAATATCAACAAGTTTTAGCGATATATATGGAATAAAGTATAAAAGCAAACGGAAACCTATTGGGGTGATATATGAGAGAACCCGATGGTGCGACCAGTCGAAAAAGTAGATTTCAGAATTCAGTAATTGATTCTGAAATTGCCACCAATCAAACTAACGAGTATAACTAATATTTATTTATATAGTTTCACTTCGAAATTGGGAAATGTTGGGATACAATGTATTGTTCATCAGCGGAGGGAAAACTCAAATGTATGTGATTGATACCAACGAATGAACCTCAAATGAAAGGAGTATATACTAAACAAAAATTATTGATTCTCATTGATTGTAATTTCCAACCATTATTTTTTGTGTCTTAGAATAATATTTTTGTATAAAAGTTGTGGAGCTTATGGAGCTCTATTAAAAGACCTATAGTTTGCTGATATTGGTATGATAATGAAAGATTGAGAGTTTTTCATTTTGAAACCACTAGACCGCTTTGGCCCATCTTCTAACTTATCCGAGGCATATATACCGGGTGACAATGGGACTAGGGCCATGCCTATCTCTCCTTCACGTATCAACCCATCTGGAGGAAATTCTATACATAGATATGGGGCACAATTTCGGATTGACAGACATATGGAAACCAAATGGCCGACTTCCGGTCCAGAATAGCCACCAACTTCAATTTTTCAAATGATACACCCTAAATGTTTGATGTTTTTCAGATTCTACGGCACAAATAACATAGGACAGTGTTGCCAAATTTTTATTTTATAGTTGAAAAAAAATAATAATATTTTTTCAGCCCAGGAGGCCTTGATCAGGTTAAAATCTTTACTAATTTACATCGGTAACTCATAGTAATAATCATTTCATCGATAAGATCAATTACAAATCCTACAGCCAGAATTGAAATTTTCTGAACGCATTTTCAACGGAAAAATAGTTTTTTTCCAATGGTACCTACCAAGGTCCATATTGCCATTCGATAGATAATTTAATTATCAATTCAACGATATACCTTATGTACCACTTGCTTTTTGTTCAAAACTAGAAATGATCAATTATTGAATTTGTACAATATTTTATACGATGCCTACAAATTCCAGTTATCCGTTTAGGTTTGATGAAATGAAAGGTAGCCGTAGAATCATGGAAAACAGTTGGTGAATAATGTCATGGCAAAAAAAGGGAAACACCAATTTTACTTGTCATCTCGTTTCGTTTGTAAAAAGTTTTTTTCGATGGAAAATAATAAACGAACGAATCGATATGATATTGATATACGGAGAATGTCAAAAGAACGCAGTCAATACTATACGCTGTTCGTGATCCGTCGAGAAGGCACCCTACGAGGACCTATTTCAGGAAATTGGAAATGATGCTAAGGAAAGAACTAGCTGATCTAAACCACATCCACTTCATCGTCAGTGAAGAAACGGAAACTAATGTTTTAGTATATGTTCATCTTTCTCCATCTGCCTCAGTGAGGGAATTGAAAATTAAATGTGGGATCAGCAGGAAAAGTGCCCGAAAATTATTGAAAAACATAAATATCGCTCCTATAAATACAGTTTGCATCAGCATATATATGAAAATGACCAGGACGGAGACTAACTTATTGCGTCATCATGATTTGGATAATGATTTTGTCTTGAATATACTGTTCACATATGAGTCTAGGTTTACGAATAATGGTAGGTAAGGTATTGGGCTCAAGAAAATCCTAGGTTACTGAGAGAAGGTAATTTTCAAGAAATATTTGGATTCAACGTCTGGTAAGGAATCATAGGGACAGGAATCATAGGACTAATTCCTTTCGACGGGCCTTTGACGGGCCAAAGATATCTACAATTATTAGAGAACGATATTCAAAATAATATCAACGATCTACCTGAGAACACCAGGGAAAATATATTTTTCAGCAGGATAGTGCAGGACCACATAATGCTAATATTGTTCGACAATATCTCAGTGATACCTTTGGGCAGAGATGAATTGGGACAAATGGTCCAATCAAATGGCCAGCCAGATCGCCCAATTCAACCCCTATGGATTTTTATTATTTATGGGGTCACATAAAATCCAAAGTATACTCGAGGTGACCAACTTCTCTGGAGGGCTTGAGAGATATAGTTGAGCGCGCATTTCAGGAAATTCCTCCTCACGAACTGATAAATGTGATGAAGTGTACAATAAATAGAACTAGTCTATGTGTTAGGGAGAACGGGCAGTACTCCGAACATATCATTGGTCATCAATAGATAAAATGACTTTTTGATGTTTGTGATACTCTTCTATTGAAAACAAGATAATGGTATTGTGAGTAATAATTTGTACGTTGAATGTTTCACTGTTTCAGTTGTTAGAATAATTCAAACAGTTTGATCATTTCAAAGTTATCTTTTCTGTAATGGGTTCATGATTATTATATATTGTCAAGTCGATTATTTTTGGTTATTCATTGTTACCATTCTGAAATGAAGTTTGAAAGAATGAATAGATGTAATGTTACCTACCAATTTTTACTGATTGATTTCATTTTATTAGATGGTTCTCTACGTTTTGAACAAAAAGAAAGTGGTACTTAATGTATATCGTTGAATTGGTAATTAATCATTTATCGATGGCGAGATGGCCGTCGGTTGGTACCATTTGAAAAAAAACTAGTTTTTCATTAAAAATGCGTTCAGAAAATTTCAATTCCCGTTGTAGGATTTGTCATTGTTTTTATCGATGAAATGACTATTACTATGAGTAACTGATGTAAATAAGTATAGGATCAAGGCCTCAGGGGCTAAAAATAATGAGTTTTTTTTCAATCGTGAGATGGAAATTTGGCAACACTGTCGTATGTTATTTGAGCTGAAAATCCGAAAAACATCAAATATACAGGGTGTTTCATTTGAAAAATCGAAGCTGGTGGCCATTCTGGCGAACCCAGAAGTCGGCCATTTTGCTGTCATGTGTCTGTCAATCCGAAATTGCGTCTCGTATTCAAGTACATAATTTCATTCAAATCGGTTGATAAGTGATAAGTGAAAGAAATATAAGCATAGCCCTAGTCCCATTGTCACCCGGTATATTGAGGCCTTTGTCCATTGAAGCTCTTCCATTTTGTTTTCAACCATCCCCCCGATATTCCTTCCTTTCATATATATATATATATATATATATATATATATATATATATATATATATATATATATATATATATATATATATATATATATATATAAATATATATTTGAAATAGTTTTCTTGAATCCTTCCTGTATTTTTTTTCCGTAGAGTTTCTTGGGTTATTTATCTAAACCAACAAAATGGTTCTTGTCAAAAAAAAACTGAAATTCGTGATTTTCTATTATAGAATTATATAACATGAAATAAATGAAGTCCCAAGCCCGGGACGAAACGTCTTTACCAATATAAATGTCTCAATAATTGTCGAATCCAATAACCCAAAAAACTTTACGGAAAATATATACATATATATATATATATATATAAATATATGTGGAGGAGCTTTCTTTGGGTATTGGATTATGAGTAGAACATGTCTAATATTTCAGTTCATTAATGGCAACGTTCCGTCCCGTTTCGAAAATATAGTCAATGGTAGTAGGAAGTTTTATTATCATAATGTTTGATGTGTTTTTTTTTCATTCAAGGATTAATATAACCAAATGGTATATACCGTGGCAGTATTGAATGCATTCTTTATTACGAGAGTTTTCTTTTTCTGTTTTTGTTTATCATCTGGGGACATTTTGTTCCTAAACTTTTCATTGTGGCCAAGTGAATAAAATGAAATGAAGATGCGATTTTCATGATGTGGGACACATATTAAGGAATTCACGATAGTTGTAAGCGGTAAAGTATGATACATAAAAAAAGTGTTTTGGGCTTCTAGTCCGGGTTATTCACTATTAATTACCCACCCCTTATCATCGTTATTATTGCCACTAGAAAAAAAAAAGAAATGTGAAAGTTGTGTGGTTATGACTAAATTTTGATTAAATGCTATCAAAAATACAGTAGCGTGCAGATTTCAAGAGATATATTTATTCAATGGGATACCCTGTATACTTGAATTTTTGGAATGTTACCCCTATCTTATTTATTTTTTGAGTAATTAATCGTCGAATGACTTAGACTAGTTGTTACTCCAAATACCTATCCTATGAAAGTCAACATTTTCAAAGTAAGCTCTGAAAATGACACCTATATTCGTTGTTTGTTCAGTGACATTTCTTTAATAGAATAATCAAAATGGTTTACAGTGAGTAAGAAAAAGTTCAAATATATTCTTGTTATATACAAAACAATAAAAATAAACGTGCCTATAGGGTATTGTATCCAAATCGTCCAACACCGTAGGAAACACATTCCCAAAAATATTTACCAAAAGGTAAATCACACCTTCAGTTTCAGTAGAAGAAAGCGTGTAGTTCGAAGAAACCAGAAAGAACAGCTAGATACTGCTTCATTTCGAAGGTAGGACTATCCATATTAAATCGCGAGTAGACTTTTTTGAAACATTGTATTATGTTTTACCAAATTCTGAATGTATTTTGAAAAATGTAGCCGATCAATTAGGTAAAACTTTTAACAAAATCCAACGTACTGCAAAAAAGAACAACTACAAACCATATCAAGTTTTACGCGTACGGGTTCAACAGAGACTCATAAGAGAAAAGGGCTAGAATTTTGCCAACAGATGATTCAAAATTTGATTGAAGATCCCGATTATTTGACTAAACTATTATGGACTGATGAGTCTTCCGTTTTACGACTGGAGTTTTCAACAGAAAGAAAAACTGTCAGCGTTCGGTGCAGAATTTTTTGAAATAAAATTGTTGGTCCTATATTTTATAATCATATATTTACAAGAGTTACCTGTCAAGAAATACTCATCCCAGAAGTGGAAAATATTCTTTTACATAATTTTTCAGAAGCCGATCTCACAAGGATGATTTGGGGGAAACCCCGCATAGTGTCCTTGCCGTTCAATAACATTTGAATAATGTATTCCCAATATGGATAGGAAATAATGTAGCACTTACAGTCCGGACTGACTCCCAAGGATTGATTTTTCTGGGGATTTCTAAAAGACATTGTAAATAATAATAATAATATTATTTTCATTCAAGACACGACGCCACTTGAAATAGAGAATATGAATGTCAATAATAAAGCAATTTCCAATGCAATTTTAAATGAAAGAATATGTTATCAATTATGTATTGACAATAATGGAGGACACATTGAATATCTCTTATGAGTTATTTAAATTTCCTAAATAAATTTTGTTATCTATTTTTGTATAAATATTAGAACAATTTCTTCCCCACTGTGAACCATTTTGATTATTACATTATAGAAATGTCACTAAACGAACATAATATAGTTGTCATTTTCATAGCTAACTTTAAAAATATTAACTTTCATGGGATACGTATTTGAAGTAACAACTGATCTAACTAAGTTATTCGACGTTAATAACTCAAAAGCGGTATAAGATAGGTGTAACATATGTTATATTTTTGAAATTAAGGAAAAAAATCATTCCAAAAATTCAATTATATACAGGGTATCCTATTTGAAAAAATAACGAAGTATCTCCTGAAATCTGTTTTTTGATTGCATTCCATCAGAATTCAGTCATAAGCACACAACTTCTACATTTAACTTTTTCTTCTATAGGCAATAGAAGCGATGATGATAGTGAATAACTCTGTACCTGATCCGACTCAAAAGATAGAAGTATAACAAAACTGTTTTATTTCTTGCTTCGATTTAATTATAGAATATAAATATCAAAAAATTTAAAATTCCGATTAAAACCACTTCTGAAAATAGAAAAGTTCACTCGGCTATTGGCAGATGTACACAAGGATATAAACAGTATATATATATATATATATATATATATATATATAAATATATATATAGCGTTCCTTAAATATAAAATATATACTAACATGAAATGGCTGAAGGAAGTAAATGTAATTCTATCTGTAAAATTAGCGTTTTTTAAAAATAAGAATATGGGTAAGGACCAAGTTAGGGTCTTTTCACAATATCTATCAGATATAGTTCAACTACCAGCGTGGCTTTTGCCGACGAAGTAGTTGTTGTCGTTCAGATATTACCAAAAAAATTGTTCATTTTTATAATAGCTTTTTCCATTTCCGGAAAAACTTATATTTCAATTTTCGATTGAGAATGTTTTCGTTTTCAACATGAAGTTTGTCTTTCAGTTGCAGATTATTCCAATAGCTGTATGGGGTCGGCTCTAGAATAGCCCCATGGTAAATCCTGCCTGTCGTAAGAGGCGACTAAAAGGATAACCGTAGGTGGAAGATGGTCTCATCGCCCGGTGAAATACCACCATATCGACTATGTGTGCTGTGAAATCGATCATTCCATGTTTCAGTGTTCGGTCGATGCTTTCCGGTCTCCCTCTTTCCTTTTCCTCAGTTCCTCCTTCGTTTTCAGGTGCATCCTAATAGTAATAATGATGAAGTCTCCTAGAGTAAAACACTCCGGAAGCAAAATACCTCTCCATTCGGATTTCCGGGCGAGAGGTACTCGAGGGGACTCAACATTAAAGATTAATTTCTGCAACATCCGCGGACTCAACAAGAACATCAATGACGTCCACCTTCAGACGAAAAAACCGGATATTCTGGACTCAACAAGAACATCAATGACGTCCACCAACAAGGTCCATATGCTTTGTCCATCGATCAGTTAGCGAACTTCATTCTCGATTCAGGTTCAAAGGTGGAGTCTGCCTTTACGTTTTTAAGGCTTACCTCTAGATGTACCAGCGTGAAGAGAGATTTGCAGACCGAAAGACTTTGATGTGATGTGGTTCAAGCTATCTGATACCAAACTGACTAAGTTCCTCTGCTGCCTTAACCTATCACCTAATGAACCTTCATATAACGACCTCTTTGAGTTTTTATCACTCAAACTGGACTACATTCAGGAGATCCATCCAACAGCTGAAACCATAATCATGGGAGACTTCAATGTACATAACGCTGCCTGGCTCAAATTCTCTAACAAAACAGATGATGCTAGTTTTCTCTCAAACAGGTCTCTCCATGTAGTGGTCGATGGAGTTTCATCTGATACTCTACTCATAAATGCTGGTGTTCCGCAAAGATCTATTCTCGCACCAACACTATTTCTACTTCACATCAACGACCTGTTGAAAGCAACTTCATGTCCAGTACACAGCTTTGCCGATGATAGTACCCTCCATACTGCTTTCTCTTCCAGGGCCCCTATATCAGCCCGTGAAACCAGAAATGAACGAGGAAGAAATGTTAATAATATAAATATGGACTTAGCAACAATTCTCGAGTGGGGATCTAATAACTTGGTAGAATTCAATGCAAACAAAGCACAAGCATGTCTTTTCTCTAGAAAAGCCGATCTCACTGTGCCTAACATAACTTTGTCAGGAGTAACCATACCACTGAAGTCATCCATATCGATGCTTGGTATTACTATCAGCAATAACCTTTCCTGGGAAAATCACGTGAGGTCCATTGCCAAAAGTGCATTCCAAAAACTTGGTTTTTTGTTTCGTGCCAAGAGCTATTTCACCCCCACTCAGCTGCTTATGATCTATAAGGCACAGATCCGACCTGTCCTGGAATACTGTTCCCATATTTGGAGCGCGGCACCTAAACATATCCTGAGGCTATTGGATTCTGTCCAAAAAAGGGCAATTTGTCTCGTCGGTGATGCCTCGCTTACAAACTCGCTCACTTGTCTGGAACACCGTAGAAAAGTTGGCGATTTGTCTCTATTTTATAGATATTTTCATGGGCGATGCTCTTCTGAAATATCAACAATCGTTTCTGCTTTGGCAGTCTCTTCGAGACTAACCCGTCAAGTTCAGTCATCACACCCCTTCGTGGTCACTTTGGAGACCTGCAGAACATCACTTTCCAAAGACTCGTTCATCCAACGAACAGCGAGGCTTTGGAACTCATTGCGTAGGGAGGTGTTCCCCGAGGCATACAACCTCCAGAAATTTGAGAAGAACTCCTACCTTCTTTCCCTTGGTTCCCACGATGTTCTCTGAACATTACAGGATATCCCTTTTCCGTGGGAACCAGAACATAAAAAAAAAACATCTGATTTTGAACATCTTGTTCATATTTTCGAAAAAACAGAACAATTCAAATCCTACGCATTAAATGATGGACTATTGTTCAGAAGGAAATGACACTCTGTACTGAATGGAATGGACGTAGTAAACTGAAGCGTAAAACTCCCAAATGAACTGATACAATGATCCTGAATTCATAACATTTTCCCAAATCAAATCATAAGCAGAATGATTGGAAGTCATAGGGTAAAATCAAAAACGAAACTCACGAATTAATCCATTTTTTGTAAATGAGGTCAATTGGTGTGAATTCAAAATTAATTTTTTTGAACTGGGAAGACACGAGAGATAATCGAGGTCACTATTTTCATCAATAACGTCTGAGACGTTGATATTTTATTTTTATTTCGCAACAATAAATGGGGATATAAAGCATGTTATTTGTTCGAAAAAAAAGCTTATGTGATCACGAAAACTATCATTATGGTATAATATGACGAATTAATGATATAATTTCAACTACGTATTCATCTTATCAAAAGCAACAAATAAGTATTGCCAGTACATTTTGCAAACTAACACGATAGTTGTTTTGTTCATGGCTTGACGCCTGAGAAACGTATTCATACGAACCTCCTTTGAATGATTCACTCTCCGACATTAATACACTCAACTGAGAATACCGGTGACATATACACATTTTTACAAACAGTAATGGAACTCACAAATGGACTCTACATCAACCAAGGAAACCAGATCAAAAATGCATGTTGCCATTTTTGGAGGTGACAATGCACACGCTGAGTAACGGAGGTGACAACGTCAAATGAATGTGACGGTAGCGCCAGTGATATACGGTTGAAGTAAAAACATTTTGAATGGATAGAAGGGGGTCCTAGTGACCTTCGTTATGATGATCCTTGGACCCTCTAGAAGCTATCTCATGGAATAATAAGGCAAAATATTGTCACCTGTGTAATCAGAGGTGACAACGTTATATATGAGGTGACAACGCTATATGAGTTGACAAGTGAACCAGGCCATAAAACTGTTTCTTTGTCATCCTGCATGACAATTTTGTGATTATTATCAGAGATTTGTTGGGAAGGGCGCGTTGAAAAAGGTAATTAGGAGACAAGACAAGAAAGAAATATCAAGAACAAAGTAACGAAAGTTAGAAAGCCTAGCTACAAAATTAAGTGATTTTGTCATCCATTATTAAGACGAAACAACCAATTAGCTAACAAAGGACGATTTCTAATTGAAGGCATATGTACGTATTGCAATATATTTATATATATATATATATATATATATATATATATACATATATATATATACATATATATATATATATATATATATATATATAATATATCTATATATATATATTTTATGAAGTAGAAAAACTCGAAGTCGTCTCCACAATATAATATTAACAATCGATTAGTTAACAGATGGTGGAAGGTTAAAAACCATCGATTAGGTATACATGTTTTGGACCTCTATAGGTTCATCATCAGCGGAGAATAAAATTTATGGAGATGAAAAAAAATATTTTATAGGTTAAAGATTAAAATTATTTTAAGTCCAGAGATAATAATTTAGACAAAATGAAAACTTGAGAATATATATATATACATATATATATATATATATATATATATATATATATATATATATATATATATATATATATATATGCGTGTGTGTATGTGTCTCACTTATCATGGAAACACCCCTGTATCTTCAGTTTCTATTGGAGTAGAATTCTGAAATTCTCATGATCGACAGGTATACCAAAAATTGAATATCTCCTGGGGTTGACCTGACTGATATACAATGCGCGCCAAGGGAGATGGAAAATTCCATTCTTGCGAAAAATATTAGTTGGCGAGAAAAGCTCAACATCATTACAGATCGTGAACAGGACACCATATTCAGTACCAATACCCATTCTCCAAAAAAAAAAAATCAGTGAGTCTGAATATTTCCTGGAGTTGACCTCAGTGACATACAATGAGAATCATGAGCGATGAAAATACCAATTTTTGCGAAAAATTATATAAGAAGGCGAGATAAGCTCAAGTTTTTTACAGATCAATCATCCGGATATCCTATTCAGTCCAATAGAGTTTTCTTGGAGAAATTGTTTCACTTCTCATGGAAACCCGTATTTTCCGTTTTCACTTGAGAACAATTCTGAAATTTTCACGATCAGTAGATGTTCTAGAGATGTGCTTCAATATCCACTGGGCTTGATATGAGTGATGAACAATGCGCGCCAGAATCGATGGAAATACCCATTTCTGCACAAAATGGTAGTGGGAGGCAAGGTTAGCTCAAAATGTGTACAGGTTCATAATATATTTTCTGAAGAAATTTTATCTCTGGAAAATCCGAATTTGTATCAATTTTCATGGAAACTCCTCCGTGAGTTGTGAAATGAATTCGGATCCTTGAGAACTCATTCTTCTCTCAGAAAAAAATTGGATATTGCCATTGAACTAGATGCCCTCAAATCCGTTGAAAAATTGAGCACAACCCACCCCGTAATATTATTTTCACAAACATCGGTATTTCCATCGTTCCTAGCACGCAGTATATGTCCCCCAGGTCAAACCCATGAACTATATATCCACATCTTTGGTTCATCTACTAATCGAATTTCAGAATAATACTTCAATAAAAATGTTGTATTTTCATGAGAAGTGAAACCAATTCAGATTTTTAAGAACTGAAACTTCTCAAGCAATAATGTGTATTGGTAATGAGTATGATGTGCTCATCACTAATCTTAAAAAAATTTGATCCTATCTCGGCTCCTATGATTTTTGTCAATAATGGTGATAACCATTGCTCCTAGCGAGTGGTGCATCCAAATCAGGTCATCCCCAGGAAATATTTCAGGTCATTTCTGTACCTATATCTAGCAATCGTAGGAATGTCAGAACACCCTGTATATTTTAACTTTTTTTATTCTAGGGACTATTTTGAGTACGACCACATAGTTTGAGACAAAGTTTGGGTATAGTTGATTTGCCAGATGCATTTATATTTTGGCATCTAGATTACGTTGGACCCACTTCAACCAATCTGATGGACATAAATGATGAGTGAAAAATATTATATCGCACTTTTTTCTGCATAAGTCGGAAATAATAGTCAGTGACGTCAGTTACTAGTTCAGAAACAACACAATAAGAGCGGCAAAATAATATAATATTTCACAATAAAAATATATTGTATCCCGGATCTATAATCGCGATATGCCGCTTGTTTCAATCGGACAAAGCGCACCGGGACTGAATTTATTTCGGCCCGTGCAATAGATCTGACGGAGCATTTGAGGCAGCCTCTATGTCAACGAAAGTTCCTGGTCGAGGTTAGCAATTGTACTGATATTTATCGACGGTGGCGTGGAGGTTGCAACACTGAACGATCGAACTATGATGAGTCACTGACTATTATTTCCGTCTTATGGTATAGGTGGGTACCTATGGCGGTTTGATATATCCATGAGTCATTTTTTTCAAATGATAACATCTTTTGGAACCGAGAAAGTTTCCATTTTGTGGATATGTTCTTTTTGTTTCAGCTCCTCGAGAAAGAAGTGACTATACGTGTACGCCCCCAAGACAGAGACCTGGTCACTTCCATTATTCCCACCATCGCGACCGAATACAAGGATGTCACAGGAAAGGTAGTCCATTTGAAGATCGACGACAAACCCCACCTCTCCCAGGATAACACCGGTGGAATCGACTTTTTGGGGCAGAAGAATAAAATCAAGATCAGCAACACTATGGAAGCTCGTCTGGACCTCATTTCGCAACACTTTGTTCCTCAGATCCGTTCTGCCTTGTACGGACTCAACGTCAACAGAAAGTTTACCCATCGATAATTCCCCGTATTTCGAACACTAGTTTGATTAACAGTTGTAGCTGAAATATTTCAATAGAATGATTATGTATATTGGAGCAATGTGTATAAATAACAATTTCTTGTTGTCCGGTTTTAGTTATTTTTCTTTTCTTCTCGAGAATTGAGTCGAAATAAAGAAATTGTTATAAATCTCACCCAGTTTTCTTTCCTGTGGGCATATCCAATGTAACTTGGCAACGCTGCAATGTTGCCAAGTTACATTGGATATGCACACAAATATTCTCTCATTTCACCTTAGGATTGAAGTATATATTTGAAATAAAATGCGTAGGAAAATTGTGGCTGGATATACAGGGTGTCCCAGAAATTTCAGTTTTTCTCTCGGGAATGTATAGTCGGGGTAAAAATATCACCAGGACTTCATATAACATTAAACCATTGCTGGATTCAAATCGAAAGTCGCATGATTAACAATTCTAATATACTGACTATTCATTGAAAAATATGAGATATTGGGGTATATCGCTCATCAAGTATGCTTGATATACAAAATTGGACCAAACCAGATTCATAACTCAAATTTTACGATCAAAACGAAAGGTATAATTATTTTGCAAATGAATCGATATATAAATGCGCCAAACATTTCGAAGGCACCTTCACTCAGAACTGAATCAAACTCTGATATTCTTGATGAAACGCTCTATATATTCATACAATTTTGGATTGCACAAACATCTCCCAGTAGGCCTACTCAGTTTCGTAAACGAATGATGCTCACTCAGTTTCTCAGATTTATTCCCATTCTGTGCTATTGAAACATGATTAACTCTGACAAGTGAGAAATAAGTTAGAATCAATAACCTAATGAGGTCGAATACCTAGTGTGCTTCAAGTCATTGAATTTTTCTTCATGTATACAGGAAATGAAAAAGTGGACATGCCCTTAAATTATGGCATATGCACGAAAAATTCGAGAAACGCAGCAACATTGTACTGAAAGGCATCCCAACAGACGTAATCAATGTTTCTAATAATTCTCCGATGTGAAAAAAAACTCATACAAGAAACTCCCAACAATGAAACTTGCAATTTCCACCGCATCCACTAGAGAAATTAGCCCTGAGTTACAAATTAGTCATGAGTCAGCAAGAAAAATTTCGAAACAAGTTCAGAATTCAGGTATCAAGAGCACCAGCATTTGTAGGGAAATTAGACTCATTTTATATCAAGGACAGTTGACAGGGTTAAGATATTTAGAATTCCTTCAGAACGATATTGAAGAATTGTTAATGGACTCACCGTTTGCTGTTTTTGAAGTGATGTATTTTCAATATAATACCATCATGAGCTATTTAATGAACCGGTTTATTGAGCGAGTGATGGCAACGAATGGTCCTGTACTTGGCCTGCCCGATTACCTGATCTCGATTTCATTTACTTTTCTGTGCGGAGTTATGTGAAAAAAGGAGTGTTCTATACACCGCCCCAAACACTAGGAATTTTACAAAATCGCATTCGTGAAGTGTTTGCTACCACAAATCCCGCTATGTGATGCGAAACACAATTGATAGAGCCAGAATATGTTCCTGACATATTCTGGATTCGTCCTGTAAATTGAAATATAAGTAATGTGTGCCTGAAAGATGTTGTCATTTGAAAAACATTGTTTTTGACATCATCTTCCGCTGCTCTGTTGGCCCTGCCTGTATAGCAGATTATATATGTGATGTCAGGTCATTTCATACGATTTCATAGTTGATCTTCAAAAATGCCTAGCTCATTCCAATTCCAATGCGTATTCCTCATATTAATTTTTTCAGTCGAATAGACAAATACTTAAATCAATAATATTTCCAATCTAAAAATATTCTTCACTTATCAGGGTATGATGCTGGATCGATATATGACAGGGCGATGACAGTCATATATACACACTTGTGCTTTGACAATTATATATATATATATATATATATATATATATATATATATATATATATATATATATATATATATATATATATATAATATATATATATATATATATATATATATATATATATATATATATATATATATATATATAATATATATAACTGAATGAATAATTAAATGAAATAACAATAAAAAAAAAACAATATTTGTCATTATATGAAGTGAGCAGATATAAATGAAAAAAAAAATTGAATAACGTTCATACAATAAAATTAATAGAATAACAATAAGTTAGGACTTATGTGTTGATGGGTCAATTGTGAAAAATCGGTTGACAAGAACTCATCAAAATCATAGAACGCATTATCAATCAGGAACCGCTTGATAACTGATTAGACTAATCAATAGAGATTTTTTCGTGACGAAAATACTATCAGGAAACCGACTGCGCCATCATACTGAAAACAGTCCGTAGTTGTATCTAGTTATGTCTCCTACTTGCAAGTGTCATTAATGAATTTGTTATAAACATTTGAATGGAAAAAATCAATTTTTTTTTGGTTTTTTGCTTGTAACATGAAAACTAATGAAGCAATCTAGATACCTCCGATGGACAAGTTGTAGGAAATCAAAATGCAAAGAAAATGTGCACGACTCGATCAGATCATTGATAACTGAAAACAACTGAAAAACCCGGAAAAAATCAGCGTTTTTTCAAAATTTCATTACTCCGCCACTTTCTGAGATTCAGTGCATGCTTTCCATGACATAGTAGTGATTGATATGTACTTTGTGTGTGAGAAATTGAGGCGCTGTCGGATCATTAGTTTTGGCATAATTGAAATCTGTTTTTTTTTAACGCACTTCATTGCAGCGGACATGGATGCTCTATAAGTGGTCCGATTTCAATTTTTCTGAAAGATTCTGAGAAAAGAAGTATAGAACTACGAAAAGTTTATTTTCATTTTGCGTTTGAATGCTGCGAAGTAGGTGAGAAATACTTGCAAACATGACCGAATCCGGCGAATGCATGAAAGCCGCTCAGGATGAGGGGTAGAGCAGCAGATTCATAACACCTACAGCGCGCTTATATTACTATACATACGCTTTCCCGCGTCTGCTGCTCTACCCCCCTTCCTGAGCCGCTTTCATGGACTCGCCGGTTTTCGGTCATGTTTGCAAGTATTTCTCACCTATTTCCCAGCATTCAAACGCAAAATGAGAATAGTCATTTTGTAGTACTATACTTCTTCTCTTAATATATTTGTTATACACTGAAATCGGACCACCTATGGATCATCTAGGTCTGCTGCAATAAAGTTCGTTAAAAAATTCAGATTGCAATTTTGCCCAAAGTAATGATCCGACACCGCCTCAATGGCTCACACATAAAGTACATATTAATCACTACTATTTCGTGGAAATCCTGCACTACAACTCAGAGAATGGTGGACTAATGAATTTCAAAAAAAACGCAGTTTTTTCGGGTTTTTTAGGTTTTTCTCCTTCAATAATAATCCGATCAAGTTGCACTAAAACTTTTTTGTTTTGTATTTTAATTTTCTACAGTTTGGGCATCTATATTGCTTCATTAGTTTTCATGTTACAAGGAAAAAAACGAAAATATGTTTTATTCATTCAAATGTTCATTACAAATTTAACAACGGCACTTGATATAACTTTCGTATATAACTTTCGTATGATGACACAGTCGGTTTCCTAGTAGTATTTTTGTCAGAATCAATAGAGTAGAAAATCTCTTCGATTGGCCTAGACTCAAAATGTACATACTCCAGAAATTGGACATCATATGGTGGAACATTGAAGAAGTTTGCATAATAGCTTATCCTGTTTTTCGAAAGTCGCAAATAGTGTTGATATCTTCATTACGCGTTGTGTGGGAATGTGGGACTTTCGTTTGTCCTGTAGTTTTTCGAGTTTGTTTTATGTGCAAAAGACATTGCAATATGTGAGCACAGGGCGGAGTAAATATCTTTGAATGTTTTAATGCACCCCTACAATCATCTCTATATGGCAATCAAGCAATGATTCTAACAACCTTCCTTTGCATGAAAAAAAACTGTTGATGCATGTGCTGAGTGGCCCCACCCTAATGAATCATAGGATATTGAGGACTGGATGGGTACATGGTGAGCCATCGATAATGACAAACAATATTGCAGGTTGCGTAGTTGAAATATTTTCCGTGATATATTCCTGCAGCCAAAAACCGTATGTTCTTCCCACGTTAATTTACTATCCGAAAGAATACCCAAAAACTTTTTGCAATGAGAGTCGTTAAGGTCTGTGTGTTGTTTTGAACTGGAATCAATATCTCAGACTCTTCTTTGTTCAGTATTAACTTATTATTATTAAGCCAATACTTTGGCAAAAAAGACTATTATGGGCCCCAGTTTACAGCATGGTAAAATCGCTATTTGAATGGGCTAATGAGGTGTCGTCAGCAAAAAGGGTGAAATTTGCTGATGAAACACTATTTGGCAAGTCTTTAACATGAATAAGGAATAGAAACAGACCCAGAACAGAACCTTGCGGTATCCTCTATTTAATGTTGATTGATTTAGGGCTGACGTTATAAAAATGGATGAATTCAGTTATTAAAATATTGTGCGGTACACAGTCAAAGGCCGTACTAAGTGTACACTGACATATTCATTGGCTCAAAGCCTCCATCAACCACATTAACTGCCGCGAATTTTAAAACTCGTTTCGAGTTTGTTTCAAAAATACTTCAATTTTTCAAAACTACAGAGTACAAAAAATTATTTGATGTAAGAAGTACAAATATTATTCATTAAGACTAGATAAAGGAAATCATGTTATAAACGTACAAGGTGAATATGCTGACTCTGTTCCTAGAACTGCTTGAATCTCGAAAAGATGCAAAGTGCTGAGTTGCGGAATTGGGGGGTGTGGCCCAAATATATGATGTATCTTGTTTCAGATTATCCAGGGTAACCTAGTGGATCTCCTGCTGTTCCCTGTGGGTTTGATATAGTTGATCCAGGAGTATGTTTTGGAGAACTGATTCATGTAGAGGTCTGTGAACTGTCTTGGGAATATTCACTGCGGGTAGCAGTAGTGGGGGTTGGCCGCTGATGATATCCTTGTTGTTCACATAGGTATTTCGGGGCGTATGGAAACTACATCCAGAGGAAAGTAGGATCCTTTAGAGAGGTCAGATCGTGCTCTTACATTTTTTCTTGATTTTTGTATCTTCGTGAAAAATGGCTATGTAGTGGGCGGCATTGATTTGTTCAACAGTTGGCGAATGCAGTCCCTTTGATTTGATTGAGTGCTGTTGAGGTTTTTCAGTGTTGCAGTAGTACATAGAATGTGTATTTCTGCATTCTGTATCTTGATACTGATAGAGGTTTTTGTTCATTTCCAGAAAAGTTGTGGTAGGGATCAGAATAGTATTAGTTTTGGTAGGGATCGAATAAAGGTAGAAGTATGAGTAGATTTCAGATAACATTATAGGAAAAATAAACCCTATCTCATCATTCGTATGGTAAGATTTGACTTCCAAACTTTCGTAATATTTTGTGAACTAGAATTCTCATTTTTAAATGAAAGTTCATTTGGTTGAAGGTGACGTAGAACTGTTTGAATGATAAATTTCAAATACTAGTGTAAACAATTTTCAATCTTGCAAAGGTGATATCATTTCCCAAATTAATGAGTATTTGTAGTAGAATATTCAATATTGCCCCAATTGATCTAGGGCGATTTTTGCAGAGAGGTAACAATTGAAATCAAATAAAATGTTGTCCAGCTCTTCTCCGAGTTCGTTGACTTCCTGATATTTGGTTTTCATTTTGTTTGATCAACATCAAATATTTCTTGTAATTTGTAATTTTGCCATCGTCGGCGTCGGCGTCGAAATAACCGAAAATACTTTTGAAAATTGTACCAAAGCCGTCTAACTCTCCTACTCGGGTGAAAGGAATTACATTTTTCTCTAGCAAGATTGAGATTGAGAAGAATGGCGTTATCTATATTTTTCTATTCGCTGTAGTATAAAGCGTATCTATAATTTGTTTCATACTTTCACATTGATTGGTTAATTTCAGTAATTCGGTCTCGACGGGGTTGAGGTCAAGGTAGTGGATGAACGTATTGTGTGTGACTTGCAGTTTTGAATTACCTAGTTTATATGGTGGGATTCCGGGTTTGGAATCCAGGCTAATATTCTCAATTTCCTGAGCTTCGTTCGCTACCAGTGTCTTGTGATGTGATAGGTTTTTGTTTAGATAAGGGCCTTTATAGATTGTTTTTATGATAAATGGTAGTTAGAGCAATGAGTTTTGATTTGTTTTTCGTGTTATTGCTCGTTTTTGATGATTTACTTATCATCGAAGGAATAGTGAAATTTTTCTACTAATTTTGTCGTTAAAATTTTTGGGTAAGATTTAAATTTGGGACTTGCTTTATTTTGAGCTCTGGATTTATGATAAATTGAAGTATCTGGCTGATATGAGAGTGGGTCATGTCTATTTTGATTGGCCCTTCTCAATATCATTTCTATTTGTTTTGGTGGATTTCTGTCATATTTAATTCTTTGACACAATTCGCAATTATTGATATATTTTGTAACCGTACCCTTGATATTGAGCTAATAATGGTGTAGTTTGTGCTTCCGTTTCGAGGATTCCACGGTGATTGGTTTTGTCTTCGTGATACATTTTCACAAATTCTTCACTACAGTATTATACAAAATTACTTTGAACACGGAATTTTTCAATGTGTCTTTTAGTATCTGACAGAGTTTGGGAATCAATTGCTATCGTTTTAGCTCATCGGAAAAGTTTTATTGATGAATTCTCAGAATATTTTATCATATCTCCAAAATTTTGTTTCAAAATGTGTATTGTTGTCCTGGTTTGATTTTCAAATAATCTCTACATTTTCAGGTGGTCCGGGCGTATAAAACGACCTTGAGAATATTGAATGAATGTGATTTTTTTGTGGAGGAACAACGTTTCTTGACATGGTTTTTTGGGTAGCCCAGTCTGGAAATTAAAATATAATCAGGAAAATCTATACGAGTGTAAATAGGGCAAACTGATTAGTTCACCCCGATAAGTTAGTGCGCTCACCAAATTATATTTTCTAAAAAAAAGTATTCAATTAGTCAGTAACTTGCCGTATTCTGATTATATTTTCATCTTCAGACTGTGGAAGGTTACCCAAAAACCATGTCGAAGACCCTTGAGAAATATTTGATTTTTCAAATTATTGATTGCAGTTTCGCAAATGGGAATTTTTAATAAAGGATTTTTCTCTTCATTCATGTGGTTTGTCCTGATCAAGTAATCGATCTCGTATTCACTATTGATTTCTGATATTGATTGAATATTCATATGATAAAATTCAAAGTTATTTTGAACTGGAATAATTTGTATCGGATGCAAAATCGTGAAGTTTGTGTCATCCCTAGAGTTATTGCGTATTTCTACGGAAGCCCAACTATTCGTTGATGATGGAAGGGTTTCGGGGATTATGCAATTCTGAATGATTTGTTGGGGGAAAATGATTTCGCCTGATTGGGTGGTAACGGAAATTTTTGTTTCTGTCACTGTATTTCCAGGTGTTTTTTTCAAAAAGATTGTTGGATTTGCATTTTATCGCAGTGCATGCGTTGGGAGTTATAGTGTCCTACATTGTTTTGGGTTCTTTGGTACGAACCATTACACCAGAAGGCTTTTTGAAACCTGCTAAAAATACTTCAAGACCTTGTTGATTATACATATTTTGTTTGAAATTGTGCACATTTTGGTCTTCTTCATGAATTGCCAAATGATTCGAAATTGTGTTTAGTACCTACTCTTCTAACTCTATATGAAATTGGTACGGGTTTTCTATACTATTATAAAATTGTAATTGTCTGTTTGTTTGTTTTTTCGAGCATCACGCAGAAACTACTGAACCGATTTGGATTGAACTTTCATTGTTTGAAAGCTTTTGCTTAGACTTATAAACTGGTTTGTGATTCATAACGGGAACAGGATATGTAGCAATGAAACCACATTTTTTCACAACCAATTGCTACCAAATAAGGGTTCAATTTCTCAGAATGAAGGTCTGATTCATCAATTTGTAAAATTCCCTTCAACGACGTTCCGACATAGTTTTTGTCATCTTCGGGTTGAAACACAATATTCTATTTATATTTCTGCTCTCGTATTGTACGAATGTTGTTCAAGATATGTGATTTCGTTGTTATCGAGAATGGTTTATTTTTCATGTATTATTTATGAAAGAAATTGAATTATATGAGCCTCACTGTATTTTTATGCCTACATGTCAAGATCTGGTTTCATTATCAAGTACCATAAACAAAGATTAAGTTTTTGATATCATTTCTATCGTAAATTCTGTTGGGATCTTTTTCTATATGTATCATTTCAAGGAATGTTCTTATTCTTCGATTTCTTTCTTTGGTCGAAATTTCAAAGTTGTTAGTGTCTAACTTTTGTTGATTTTTTTTCGTGTTTGGATAAGACTGTCATTCATGTCAGTTTTTGGGTACTTGTATTCGCTTTTTCAAGTTTCTCAAGTTGTTTGACCTATGTAGGTACTTTGACAGTCTCTACATGGTATTCTATATACTGTATGAGTCAATGTGAAATAGTTCGGTTGTGTTTTGTTCATTCGAGCATCTCGCTTAGATGGCGGAAACCATATCTGTAACAATAACGCCACATACATATATATCTCTCTATCTATAGTATTATGAAATTGATTTTTTTTTTGTTTTTTGTTTGATTGTTCATTCGAGAATCACGCAAAGGCTATCAAACCGATTTTGATACAATAATTAAATCACATTTTTTCACAACCACGTGCAACCCGTATAAGGTGAGCTCCCAACGGGATAACGCGATAACGGGATAACGGGATAACGGATGATAGCAACCGGAATAACGGATAATGGGCTTGGATCCCAATGTGTTAGAACAAACCCCCTAAATATTTGAATGATTTCAATCTATGTAGCAGTTAATGGAAAAAAAACAACAGAACACTCCAATTTTATGTTTAGGTTGTGCCCAAGGAGAATTTTTTTTATTTCTGAAATTCGGCAGTAAAAAGTATCATAAAACATTTTATATCTGAAAGAGTATCAGTAATAAGAAAATTATATTTTTTTCATTTCAGGTATAGGTACGTACTGAGGAAGGATTTTCCAAAATTCGAATCACAAGCGGTTAAAACTTTTTAATTTAATAATTTTTAATAATTTTTGTCTCTTATTTAATTAATTTTATGAATGTTTCCTTGCGAGGATTCAACTAGAACCTGGAAAAAGTTCAGTGTTATTACATATCTAAACGAACATTATGGTTGGCTAAACTGACGTTATTTTGACCTTCGAATAGGTTGGCGCTGAATTGAGCTCACTTGAATTTTATGTCATATTCACGACAGACTAATCAATATTGGAAAAAAGTTATTCAGGAGTCAACAATTGGAATATCAGGAAATTTAGCCTGATAGGTCGAATTGTTTCAATAATGGCCGTTTCAACCGATTCATCACCGAGAATAAACTATGAAGAATAAACAAAATGAAGTTGAGAAAAGAGATGAGAGATTTTGGTTAAAACTCCATTTACACTAAATAATATGACTTTTTTCAATTAACTCACGTTAAGAAACGCGTAGTGTTGACATGCTGTCAATTATTGTAATTGATTTCGCAAATCCCGGAATAAAATCAAAATATGTAATAACAAAGTGGAATCTTCTCGAAAACCACGCAGACAAATTCGCAGGCATATAAAAGAAGAGAAACATAGATATATTAATTTTCATCTACAAAACTATTAATTTGAAAAAATCGGCAAAATGCGTCTCTTCAATTTGTTTTTTGGTGACATTACTTCCATGTCATGCCCCTACCTTCATATCACGAAGATTGTCGCTAATGGTTAATTTAATTTCGCATGAAAGTTACATTGCAGGGGTACGGCGTACCAAAAGATAATTTAACAAAATTCGAATCCTGATGGGTTAAACCTATCCCTGATGATTTTCATATTATTTTTCTCTGTATCTATTTTTTTGTCCAAAACTTCAATATAAATCAATTTCATTAATTTTTTTTCAAAGATCGAAAACAGTTTTTATGTCTGGACTCTGCACCTCAGCCGGTAAAATCTACCACTATTATAAAACAGGTTATATCTCGAAGAGTATCAGTCATAGAAAAATTAAATTTCACAAGAGAGTATCATCCAAGGGCGAATTAAGATTTTCCAAAATTCTAATAGTCAAAATTACTTTCGAGATAGTAGAATAATTTTCAAATTGGAAACTGTTAATTGTTTTCATCATGCAGTATTTTGTTTTCTTCCATATTTCAATTTGAACCTAAAGATAATTGTGGGATAATACATAAAGTGTACATTATCCCAACCTAAATTATGGTTGGCAGAATTGACGTTATTTTACCCTGGAATAGGTTGGCGCTGGAATTAGCGAAGGGAATTCCATGTCATATTTTCGTCAGATTGACCAGGTAATTTGAAAGTCAAGATTTGTCCCTTTCAATCTATTCATCACTTAAAATCGGCTATATAAAATAATAAAATTAAATAAATATTATTTTCTAATTATATTTGCACTTCTATGGAATAATTTCAATTAACTCACGTAAGGGAACGGGAAATGTTAGCATTTTTATCAAAACTCATGCATCCAACCAAAGAGGCGTATAAAAAATATGATTTTCCTGAAATTCCCCCGGGTAAAGCCGTGGGCATAAGCTAGTAATTATTAAAATCGCCAGGAGAAATCATATCTGACGAATTATCTGACTTGTTTTATTTATATTAATCAAATTTCACATAGCTTTTCGTCGATTTCTGTTGCGATTTATGTTATTATAATTATTTTTTTTTTTTAGCTATTATCATCTCATTTCTACACGTTTTTTTTCTCAACAAGCGTTCTCAGGTCGTCACAACGATTCATTTTATAAAAATCTCGGTAAAAATGTAATGAATCTCTTATTTGTCTCAAATAATCTGTGTACCAATTTGAAATATCCAGAGCAGATATAATTATATCGAAGAAAAATTGAGATTTGGTATCTATATCAGAAGGGGAATCATCGATAAACCTCCAATCTGATATTTGGAGATATCTGTTCATATGAAATAAACCTATTTCGGAAATTGGTCTGTAAGAAATTTTCTGAGTTAAGTGCGATGGTTCACAGTTACTTACGCTTAAATTTAAACCAACGTGATCAGACAGTTTTGGATCTAAAGTGTAATCATCAAAGCAAAAATTGAGGATTATTATAGATTTGTATAATAGGGAAAAATTCATATATTGCCCTAAAAAATAGCAAAACCGCCATGGATATTACATTTCCTACTAGAATTTGCAATTAAAGAGTAACCTTCAAGTGAAATTGATTTTGCTTCATCCTCGACCAGTCAGTAATCATTAATACATAAAATATATATATATTGTTATCAATGAAAAAAACATTTCAATCAGTTTCTTCACTTTTGAGGGATCGTATATTCACATGGAAAACATTAAACAAACTACTGAAACACGATTTTCTAGATTTAATAGAGTTAGGATCAACCGTTTCTTCAACAAGTCGTGGGTATGAAAAAGAAGATGTTTGGTGACTATCACTTCTGTAAATCACTTGCTAAGGACTCCGTTAATTCATGTTGAGAGACCTATCCATCTAAAATAACTATGGCAGGCAGGCAGGCATGGGTGAAAGTGGTACCTGGTTCACAGAAACGTCACAGGTTTGAATAAATGTTAACGTTTTGTACAGAAGTTTGCTGTATGGAATGGAATCCACAATATTGGAAACCACTTTGTAACTGTTGAACTTTCTTAGTTGTAGTCATATATTTTTGTATTGAAATTATAGATAAATTTGGTTTTTGGATTACCTTCAGAGTAATACAGAACAGATGCAAAAATTAACTTGGCATGAGCACATTTGCCTAGGTTTGTTACAAATGTTTATTTACATTCACCTGTTCCGGTGTTTGTGATCAAATTTTACAAGTTAAACTTGACTCACTTCTAGTTGTCCGATCAATGTGAAATTTGGCACGTGTTCATAGTTTCCGTGACAATGCATTATGGAAGTTTTGTTGGAGAAGAAAGACAATGGCGGCTCCAAGATGGCGTACGAGATTGTGAATTTGTTGTCAAAATTAACAAATTTAGAATGGCGGCTCCAAGATGGCGGCTCCAAGATGGTGGACGACTTTTGTAATTATGGTCCAATTCGATTAAATTGACATGTGGGGATTTTCGTGGTTGAAGATTACCAATGAATTTTTTGTCAAAATTTATGGAATCAAAATGGCATGTCCAAGATGGCGTACGATCTCTATGATTACGGTCCGATTCAATTCAAAACTGGTATGTTGAGGTTTTCGACGTCGGAGATTATGATTTTTTTGTCAAAATTCATAACCTCAAGATTGCGGCTCCAAGACAGCGGACAAGTTTTGCGATTATGGATCGTTTCTATTTAAAATTGATATGTCAGGGTTTTTTGGGTCACAGATCATGAATTTAGTCGGAGATTATCTCCTCATTGAAGAACTCAATAGCTCAGAGCTTACTGAAAAAAGGCCTCATAATAACGATGCTTCAACAAAAATGCAAAGATCAAGGCGTTCATACTAAAAAGCACAAGATCAAATAATTAATAAAAAACCCTTTTAAAGACAAACTTTCATTCAAATGCGCTAAAAAGTCAAAAAGAATAGCTTTAAATGTGTGACGTAGATTATCCCGTGCATTATAGATTCAGAAGCTTGTAGCTTTTGTATTCAAACTGAAAACTTTTCGCAACAAACTCTTGAGTCTATAACTACGGAATAAGCTATGTCTAATGTATGGTCGGTATTATTCACACTAGGGCTTCCAATAACCAGTGGCTCAGTCGCTACCTTTATATGACTATCAGACACGTCACTGTTGTTTGTTCGAAATTTTGAGAAGATAATTTGATTTCCTTTAACAAAACGGATTTGACATTTCAAACTTGGTAGGAAACACTTATGAAAAACACTGAAACATTCAGTACATACGAAATGCATAAAATATTTATTCTCACAACATTTGAAGCTGGCCATTATATTGGAGAATAAGCGAAATCGCGTTACTGTGTACTCTCTGGACTATGTTAGCTCGAAGGGAAATTTATTTCCATCAGCCAAAGACGCAGGTGATGATTAACTGTTGAACACAGTCACTTATGGAGATCATAACAATGGGTGATGTGGTTAAGGGTGTTTTCTGGTATATTATGTTTGGTTTTCAGGATATCCAGTGTGTCTCATAGAGGGATGTTCGTGATGTTGAAGCATTCAAAAATATCAGTGTGATTCTGTGTGTTTTGGAAACTCTTATGGGGTGGTATGAGTTGTACACATACGATGGCGCAGAAGAGTGTATGCTTGATATTTTGCAGGGTTGTGAGGAAGCACTGATAATGGGACGGGGGGAAATGTTTGGATTATGTATTTTTGGAAGACTATCAATACGGTGTACGAAGATTTTTCTCTGAGGATGGTGTATTTTTTTGTTTCGACTGATAGTTTGGACCTGCTTCTGAGCCTTTCCGTATTTTTCGAAATAGCATGTGGAGTATCGTTCGGTGGTCTGATACCCGGGCGAACCTAATGAAGTTCTCATTTTCTAGACATAGCCTGAAGTATCGAGAATCACTGTGATATAGCCCATGTCTGCTGGGGGATGTCATGTTGTTATGAAGACTTCCGATTTATCGCCTTTGAGCAGGTTGTATGTTGAATGGTGGGAGTTTCACTCTCCTGACAGTGGTGCCAATGCTTTGTCTAGTTTCTTTCGCGATGTTTTCAAGGAGACAAGTTATGAAGATGGTTTCTGTGGAATAGTACAGGGAACGATGAAATGCATATATAACGCATAAGTTTCAATCGCTGATATTTTCCTGAGGTCACATTGGAGGTCTTCTGTCTTCTGAAAACGCGTTTCAGTGTTTTTGGAGATTCACCCCCTAAAGGGGTGAAATGAGGGGTGAAAATTCGATCTGAGGGTTTCGTTAGGGTCATACAAATTGGTTTTGGGGTCTTTGCTACAAATGAAGAAATATTGAAGGAAATCATCCCCTAAAGGGGTGAAATTGACTTCGAAAATTTTCATGGGGATTCCGTAAGCCTTCAAGTTAGGGTCATGAAAATAAGTTTTGTGGCTCTCTATTACTGATAAATCGTATTTAATCTTCGAAATTTCATTCTTGAAGTGATTCAGAAAAATTCTTAAGTTATTTTCAATCCAAATATTTGTTCCGAAGTATGTGGCTTTCATGTTGCTGTCATGTTTTGTTCATGTTTTTTTTTATTAGGATTATGGTTGGATAAATGATTTGATTTTGTATTCAGTGGAATATTCATCGAATACAGAGCCCTCTCAACCATCAGCACTCACTTGAATCCAAAATATACAAAAAGTGTTCTGTCACTTGAACACAGCTCTACTCTTTTCATCGACAGATGAACTCAAATCTATCGCTCCATCAGTTTCAACTCCTTTCTCCTGAAAAATATGGCGAAATTATTAGATTTTTGTGTTATATAAGAAGTGGAATCTTCTTGGACAGACCGCTTTCCAAAAAACACTTGGCGTACCAAGCAGACAAATCTACAATTAATGCCCTGCAATCAGATCACTTGAGGAAGGGAATTAAAAACCTCACTGATCAGATGGATACAATGCTGAAAAGCAGAATCATCGTAGCTGCTTCCGAGGAGGGTGAGGTCAGAGTGACTGCGGGGAAAATTGTCCCCATGCCGCAGTTTTATCGCTTTTGCGTGGATAATCTAGGAGTAGAGCTATCTGATAATCGTGGATAATCTGGAATTACGACTCAAGGTTGAGCCGATGACCTAATCGTTACTAATAGTGGCAAAAATGATATAATTGTCATACCAAACAATCATCACACCCTTGGTCACCTATGCATCACTAGTTTGGTATCTGCAAATCACAGGAACAACGTTCACATGCCCCTCTACAGAATTAGAGGAGAAACTGGATCTTCTGCCACTGCAATTGTGTGTAATGAAGAAAGCGGCAAAAAGTGCTTTCAGACTGCAACATACATTAAACTTGAAAGCTGGATATCTGACTGGATACCTGAAAATATCCTCCCAGAGTACAGGTACAAATCATCAGATATTAGACCACTTAGTCAGGACTTCATCAACTAGGAAGGGTTGCATCAGTTTGGTATACTGATGCAGTTGGAGTAACGGAACCCAGTTTTAGGCTCTCAGAATCACTAAGTGATTTCCCAACGATTTTTTGAGCGGAAATCCATGCTATAGGAATTTGCGCCCAATAATGCTTCGGGAGAGGCTTCAGGCGGCAAAGATCTAACTCTTATCAGACAGCCAAGCAGCTCCAAAAAGCTCTAATGTCACAAGCTTGTGAGTCTAGACTGACTTGGGACTGCAAACTCTCCCTAAAACAACTGGCTATGAACGATTAGGTCACAAGGGAATCAAGGGCACTGAGAAAGCAGACGGCCCTACCAGAGAAGGGTCAAATACTCAATTTCCTGCCCAAAAAGAACCTTCTATGGTCTCTACAAAGCACACATTGAGAAAGATTTAGGCGCTGGGATGCTGACCAAATTGGAACCCACTGGAATGAAGTTCCAAGGGAAAGACAGGAGGGAACAGTTTCTGAGCCCATCGTCAAAGAACCTAATCACTTTTTCGAGTTGGACAAGATAAATTTGAAACTGTTGATGGGACTGCTCACTGCACATTGTCCTCTGAGGTATCACCCTGAAAAAAAATCATAGATCAGACAGTGAACTGCGGGAACTTTGCTGATACTGCAGAACACCTGTTTTGCGACTTCCAACTCCGGAGGGGTTTTATCAACGCCCTCAGACATCAGGAACTTAGCTCCCAGAAAACTGATAACTCCGCAAGGAGTTTCGATATCCCTGATCTGAAATAGAGGTACGGAGAGGCTAAAGAGTCATATCGACCCTTCAACAATTTTCAATCTTATACTCTTCCTGTTGATGAATAATTGATAAATATTATTACAAATCAATAAAAATGGAAAACTGCAAAATCTGGATTGAAAAATATGTGTAAACCATACTCAAGACAAATAAAATGATTTTATATCGAGTAGTCCAAATTTTGTATAACAGATTTTGCAGTTTTATATTTTCATTGATGCGAAATGTTATTATAGTGGTAGAGCCCTGTTCACGTGGCAAAACCATTTTTCAATTTTGTGCAATATACTGGGCTCAGGTAGGCACTAATGGTGATCTTTCAAGTGGAGAGCACTCTGCAATGGACAAATATTCCACCAAATACAGAATAAATCGATCAAATCACCCATAATCCATGTGAAAAAAATGGAGATAACATGACACCAACATGAAAGCTACATACATACTTCATTCAATTCCGATTTGATTTTATGCATAGAGATCCTGGAAACAGTCAAAGATGTAAAAAATATTTGGATTGCAAAAAATATTTGGATTGAAAATAATTTTAGAATTTGTATTTTCTATTTTTTTGCGAGACCCTCTGCTGTTGCCACTTTTGATGCCTCACTAGATAGCGAATTCAGTTTTCAGAAGCAACGTTTCTGTTTATTCTTGATTGAAAATGTTCTCAACGAACAATACTTTTTTGGAGTCTCAGTGCTGAAGATATCATGAATGAAGAATGAATTGCAGGCATACTATTGTTAGGAATGTAGCTGAACCTGAGATATTGAAGTTGATCAAATATCGAACCATATATAATACATCATTAGGAATATTCAATTATCAAAGATGTAAACATGATGGAAAATGAACAGCATGAATCATACAAGAACTGAAAAATACAATTCGAAAGTCATAGCGGTTTTCCTTCCAGTTGAATACAAATCCTCACATTCTTAACATTGTTAATAAAAAAATTATTCGTCATTCATTTGCTCATGGAAATGCTTCTTTATAGTTTTGAGGATTCAACATTCTATTCGAGCCAAAACAATGGGAGTTTAGAATTCAGGCAACTTATTCACTTTTGTTTGCTCTATCAGATCAAACATGTCTTTGCTACCATTTTACGGTATTTATATTCAGACGGAAACTTTGGCAAAGTTTACTTTACGGGACCACATCAGCATTCGCGTTTGAAACTCCGTTTATTCACAAATTAGTTTAGAGTGGACTCGTCATTCCAGAGATTTCAGTTTCTGACAAAAACTCAACAGCGAAAAGAATTCTGTAACAGTAATTTTTTCACACACACATGACGGTTCTAGATATTTCAATTATAGTTCAGTTTTTTATTTCAGTATCACCTCGAGTAGAAAAGGGAAACATTCTCAATTGAATATTGATAGAAAGATTTTTCTCTGAATTGAAAAATCCACGATTAAAATGAAGTTATTTTTTGTGAATGTCTAACAGAAAACAACTACTTCCCCGGCTAAAGCCACGCTGGACATTGAACTACATCTGATAGATATTCTGAAAAGGCCCTAACTCAAAAGAAAAAATCTGAATGAAACAAAAATATATTTTTTCAAACAAATGTGTTGGTTCAATATAGAGAAATCAACCATTCATAAAGAAATATATATTTGACATCGAATGAATATCAAATTGGTATAAATCAATATTGGGTGCAGGCATATGATTTATTTATTTCGTCAAATCATTTTCATTCAATTGATTCAAGATTATTATCGCATTCGAAACTTTATGAAATTATTTGAAATTGATTTCAAATATCTCGTTCATTCTAGAACATGTCATTAGTGAACCAAAAATATGGACACTTCAAATTGAATGGATAATAATGCTACTCAAGATAGTGAATCGTGGAATATATGCACACATTTCCACCACTGACAGTTATTTGGACACATCATGTATTCAAAGGGACTGAAAAAGAAACATATATCAGACGAACAATTCTAGTCCTTTTTTGAAAGCACAATGGGTCAAATCCAAACTTTTCGGTCATATTTTCTAAATAATTGAACTGAACTTTGCATTCTTCAAATGCATCAATCTGTTGAAATATACTACATACGGACTCGAATCGATCAATCAAACCATCTGACTCAGATAAGTACGCTCAGGAAAATTTTAAACAATGAGATATTTCCAATTAGATACGTTGAATGGTATATTTTCAGGATGTTTGGTGACGTGGCACTAAATTGGTCCAATAAATTGAACCACTATCGATATTTTGTCGACGTTTCATGAAGTTATCTTCAGAACACTACAATATGAAATGAGAATATGAAACATGTACAATTGTATGTTGAAATATTCGAAAGACCTAATAAATCCCAAGGAATATAAGAAATATTATGTCCCGAATGTTCTACTCATTTACCCTCGATTTAGCCCTACCGAAAATGTTTCCTATAGCCAGACCATCAAAAATGAACTCGACCGACTCATTTCCGACTACTATATACAAAAATCTACACGGACGCCTTAAAAACCAACGAAGGAGTAGGAGCTGCAATAGTTACAATGTCGGATTCCTTCTCCTACAAGCTTCCCTCAATGACCAGCATATTCAATGCAGAACTTCATGCCATTTGCCGTGCGCTGATCTGAATCAATGCGAGAGGTGGAGAGAAATATGTTATTTTAACGGATTCACTTAGCTACATATACAAGCTGAAGAGCTTATAGCCCATAAACCCCATTGCACAGAAAATAAAGGAAGAACTACATGTGATCGAACAACACGAAAAACAAGTTTGTTTATTTGGATTCCATCACACATTGGAATTCATGGCAATGAAAGAGCCGACGAATGTGCTCGTGATGCAATTACCTCTGCCGAATCCGAAACAGTGATAAGTGTATCTACAAACATTGAATCAATGGTGAAAACAGCGATCATCCGAAAATGGAAAAATCAGTGGCAAGTGTCTAGTGCAAAACTGCGGACAATAAAATATGATGTGAAACCGTGGCCTGGCGAAACGAAGAACCGAAAACATCAAGTACTCATCAATCGGCTACGCTTAGGACACAATCATCTCACTCACAGTTATATGCTTAATCATACCGAGAAACCAACGTGTGACATATGTGAAACCAAACTGAGTGTTGAACACATATTCACCGGATGCCCAAAATTATGGGTGCAGCGAAGCAACTATAACTTCCCTCCAGGTATCTACAACATTATTGACAGAAACTGTAATATTTCGAATATTATTGAGTTTCTGAAATGTACTGTTACTTTAACAAAATTATGAACATGTTCGACTTGCTACTAACCATAAAGTTGATGCGATTATGCTGAAATTAAAAAAAAATGGGAAGTGATCTGATTCCAAATGGTAAATTGGCTAACTCAGAATGTTTTGTTTTTGTGAATTGGGTGATATTCGAGATAGTATTACCTAAATGTTCGACTGGCAAAAATATAAAACTGCAATAGGACAAAAATTTAAAAAAGATCAAGAGAAATAGTAAATTTTTCCAAAACTTCGAAAATATAAACGTTGATTCAAATTTTCAGGTAAAACATTCAATACAATCACAATATTTATTTGTGTCCACCACCAAGAAAATGTTCAGTTACATTTCTACATGGACAATTATTCGAAGACTGCCCTAAACCAGGTAAAACTCAAGAACTAGATTGAAATCAAAGTTCAACTAACCTTCCAATTTAGGTCGAGTTCACTTCCCAACTGCCAAAAAAAGTTGAGTAGATACTACGACTCCCTCAATCCCTTACAAACAAGCTCGAGATACTGAAGACTCGATAGTGATTTGAAAAAGAAAGTTGAGTATCTGGACAGAAATAACAGAAAAAAATATATTATTATTTTTGGTCTGGATAAAAATACACATGAAATATTTATTATTTATTTTGTGCAATATATTGGTTTTAGGTAAGCACTAATTATGATCTTTCAGGTCGAGAGCGCTCCATTGGACAAATATTTCACGAAATATAAAATCAAACAACCAATTCAACCATTATCTATTCAACAATTAATTAACTGCTATCAATATTGGCGTCTTTGGATGATCGAAAAAAATTTCTCCTCAAACTGAAAATCGCCCTGTCATAAAACGATTCATCATAAGATATTTCCCAAAATGGTAGATGACAATGATATAACAATCAAATAATTATTTGAAGAAATAATAAGAAGCAAAAGTAAACTCAACAATACAATTGAAGCCACCGAAACCAGAGTATTATAAGAGATTGGATCACTGAAGAACAAATTGAAGAATAGAAAATGGAAAATAGTGACTCAATGAAAAAAATTGAATCTCTGGACAGAAATAACAGAAGGAATAATATTATAATTTTTGGTCCGGATAAAAATCCACAAGAAATATCATTGCATTTTCTTTGTGATACATGACATAAACTCATACATAAGTCTCGCAGAATCTGATATAGATAACTTTAACTGTTTGGGACGCTGAGTGAAGGGTATTTTGAAAGTTGAACTGATATCTCAATAGCAAAAACAAATAATATTGCAAAATTGTTGAAAACTGAAAGGGACCAGGATTTTCATTGTCAACGACCTGACCAAAACACGAAGAAAACTAATCCCTGCGTGCATTGTTGACAGTATACAAAAGTTCTCCAGAGAAGTGCTCTATAAAAAAGCAGACTGTTCATTGAAAATATTGGTTACACAGTGAAATAATCAGAGGACTCAGAAAAAAGAACAATATGAAGGCAAACGGTGCTCCGCAAACACTCAGCGGAATCCATTACTATAAACACGAATCCAGTTCCAGGAACAACTGATGGAAACAATACCAAACTGAAAATTCTGAAAAAATCCACTCACCCATGAAACTCCCAAGGAGAAAAATAGCACAGGTACATTGATTTGTTGAAAATATAAACAGCATGTTCATAAAATCAGATGTGGAATCATCTGCGACTGAAAGATAAACTTTAGTCGCTATCTTCCATCGTCAAGATAACCTCTTGTGGGGTATTCATGTTGAAAAGGGAAACATTCTCAATTGAATATTGATAGAAATATTTTTCTGAGAATTGAAAAATCCACGATTGAAATGAAGTTATTTTTTGTGAATGTCTAAAAGAAAACAACTACTTCCCCGGCTAAAGCCACGCTGGGCATTGAACTACATCTGATAGATGTAGTTCAATGTCATCCTGTTTATATTTTCAACAAATCAATCTATCATACCCCATGACAGGTTTTAATGTCAGTAAACACTAATTTCAAAGTGTCTCTCCAAAAGAAATGATTCTAACTTTTTCCGTCTTTGCAGAGTGAGATTGCTTTTTGAAAATGTGTTTCCCTTTTCTTCCGGTCTTCCTGATGATCGTAGAAGCGTGAAATAGATTTTCGTCGACAAAAATGTATTGAAGACCTAGTGAATGCGATGTCTCTCCTGCGTCAATGTTACGAATGATTTCTGGTGAGTACTCTCTTTTGGAAAACATTCTTCTTCGTCTCATTCATCCTCATGAGTTCTCAATTAAGACTGGAATAGAAAATCAAATAACTATCTGAATGAAAATGCAAATTTTCAATTTCAGATTTTTTCTTTTGAGTTAGGGCCTCTTCAGAAAGCTATCAGATGTAGTTCAATGTCCAGCGTGGCTTCAGCCGGAGAAGTAGTTGTTTTCTGTTAGACATTCATAAAATATAACTTCATTTTAATTGTGGATTTTTCAATTCACAGAAAAATATTTCTATCAATATTCAATTGAGAATGTTTTCCTTTTCAAGCACAGGTACATAATAAAATAAAAATTAAGGAACCGTATAATCAAGTTGAACCCAACTGATATCATCCAAAAACAACTAACCACGAAACACATAAAATTTCCAATCACATATTTTGATACAATCCTCCCGTACTGATAATCACATCTGATAAACTCCGCTTATCATCTTTTTGTAAATGCAATCCTTTAGTTGCTGATCACAATGTTTTTATTTTAATCCACTTGACAATCCTATGGAGTCCCAAAAGGGACTGTACTGGGATCCTTATTATTTACTATTTATATCAATTGAAAATGAAAAAACAAGGAAACGTTCTGAGTTTTGCAGATGATACCCCCATACTCTATCTAAATCCCTTGCATGGCCGGAACTAAAGGATCTTGTAGAAACTAATTTTCTGAAAATAAAAAAATGGTTCAGAAGTAATAAATTCACACTGGATTTCAGCAAAACTAAATACTCACCTTTCTGTTCTTACACAAATGAACTACCAAATATGGGACCTCTAAAATAGGAGAGAGTCATTAAATACCAGAAGAGAAGTCAATGAAATATCTCGGCATCATAATAGACCGGCATTCGAGATGGACCCTGCAAATTGAAAATGTAATTGAAAAATTGAGGGGAATGCTATTCAAATTCAAATTATAGGAGATTTCCTGGATATCCAAAATTTGGGAATATTATATCATGCTCTAGTTGATTCACAATTACAATACGGTATCGTGGGATGGGGTGAAGTGAGTGATAATTATTTGGAAAAATTTAATGTCTTAAAAAAATATATTATAAAAACTATTTATCCAAGTGATAATTTGTTCAGAGAATCCAGTTTGCTTGATATCATATAACTCTTCTGTTAGAATATTTCAAAAAATGTCAAAAGAGAAAATATCATCTTAGAACAGTCAAACGACAACCATAACACAAGAAATAAAAATGAAAATGTAATAACTTGTTGTAATAAAAACATAAGTCAGCGAAATGCAACCTACCTGGGATATAGGTTATGTAATATGGTACCGGATTACATAAAGAATAATTAAGAGTGCAATTTCAAAAACACAGTGAAAATATGTATAGTGAATCGAAAAATATATTCAAGATTGTAACATTATTCATACCATTAATACCTCAGAGCAATAAAAAACATAGAGGGGGCTTTTCCATCCTTGTCTGCAATCCAACAAAGCTTTGTTTCTCAACATGTTTGGGACTTGGACCATGTTATGTCCAGATTCAATCGGGCAGTTTCGTATGTTCCTGCTTATTCCAATCGGATTGAAATAAGTCATTCTTCGTTTGTCATGTGAAGATTCATAACAACTTGTTCGTTTATTGTTTGCATCTGTGTTATTTGTGGAACTCAGAATGTTTTCTTTGACTCTTTTGAAGAATTGAGAATATTACGATAAGTGTTTCCGATCCAAAATGGTGAAAATTTGTGAGGTTTGTGGACCAGTTTCCAGGATTATTTATTATGGTTGGTGGTTGGATATGTTGAGACGTTGGAAGGATCCAGGATCACAGATATCATCGTGGGATGTTGGATATTTCTTCATGTTGACATGTTGATACTCTTCAAACTGAAGTGTCACAGGCATCCAAATCTATTTCATACATTTTATTCAACTTTTTGCATATTTTATCATACCAATAACTGATTGTTTTTCATAGGATTCCGTGTGATGTGGTTGTAGCTGAATCATGGTGTAATGCACTCATGATGAATGGAAGCAACTTGAAAAGAAAGTTTGCAGTTACTTGATCGTCCCATTTCTTGCGTCACCATGTCATTCGCCTTGGAAGTAGAACAGTTCTATCAAAGAACTCCATTCCAAATTGTGAGTTGAATATTATCGACATGGATGATCAGTCAACTTCAAGACGAGTCTGTGAAGAGAAACCTGATCTGTCTAGAAGATATTAAAAATCTTCTATCTAAATCATGGAAACTTCGTGTGATTTTTTCCATTTGGAAAAGTGACACAAACAAAAAAAAAGTTTCATAAATAAATACATTCTCCAATATATTCGAAAAACTATTGAAAAATCATATTTCGAAAGGTTCATTTCATTTTTATTTATTTTTCCTTATTCTCGAAATGTTCTCTGTCACATTGTGCCTCAGAATGATAACCTCTGTGACGATATGTGTATGCAAACATAAATTTCGATGGTTTTCAGTGATGAAACAATAAATTGAAGATATTGATGCAAAATAACAGTCATTTTCGACAATGCAGACTGCAACTGAATTTGAAGAAGTTGAAATTTTAGCATAATCCACTTAAACTGCACCAGAAGCGTTAACTTCTGAGGAAGAACATAACAAAGTATTGACGGTATCATTGCTGGCGAACAGTCAAGAAAAAAGACGGAAAACTATCATTTGTTATTGAATAATGCCTCTATGCAGCTCAAAATACCTGTGCAAATAAAAATGCAATGTTTATTATTGTATCACCTGTATTTTGTTTCAATGGCGGTAATGCTGAAGCTGAAGCAAATGAGCCCAAAAGGATTTTTTTTTCAGATTTGTGTTTGCGTTATTCTGTGAGTAACAGATACAACATTTGACGAGCCAGAATACATATTCAGTATTCGAAGTAAAAACATTGTGCGACAAGAATGTGTTCCTCACATGAATGACCTAACTGCACACATGTGAAAAACATGTTCCTGTTTTTAGTAAAATCTTTGAAAATATTTTCCATTAATATAAATTAAATTTTTTTAGTCATTTATAAAATTCGTCGGCATGGATTATTGACAAACAATCATGTCGGACCACATATACCACCAGATACCAATTTTGAATAGAATCACACCATGAATTTCAACCTCATTCTCAACCGCAAACTCGATTTATAACCAAAAATACCTAATATCCGGTCCCACGATCCCTAAGGATCTGACAATAAATCACAAAATGTGTATGCCTTTTCGATAATTCGGAAAAACCAAAAATGCCTTCCGACAGAAACCTCTACATACCAATTTGAATAGAATCGTACCATTATCCAAATAATAATCACCTACTAAATTTCAAGTCGATTGATGTGTGATAGTGGGAATTTCAATGATGGATAATAATGACTGAAGTTCATCTTTCAATCACAGACAATTATACATCAGATGGGTTGATGAATGCATTAACTTTTGAGGAATCAAACAAACTATTCGAACAGAAAACATTTTTAACTAAATTGATTTAGAAACATTTTGTATAATATCCTTTGGTCATTAATTAAATCCGCCGCCACTGTCTTATGACCCCCTCAATGTATTTATTGCTCTGAAATGGATCAAACTGTCCATACGTCCCACCATCCGCCACATTCCTCACCTATAAATTGTACAGAAAAGGATAGTCGGATATCAGCTTCAAAACAAGTATTGTGTTGGTATATGCATGGCACCTCTATTTCTTATCAATTAATCATCAATTGTGCTAGTTTAGTTTTGTTCTTTTTTTCAACAAAACTATAGGGAGTGTATAATAAAATAATTTATTTTAATATATTTATCCGTTTGTAATTGAAATTGTACATTTATTAATGGATTATTTATTATAGTTTCACCTCCATAATATGGTAAATTTGAGATTTTTATTACATTTATTATATATAAATATATTTAGATATTTTTTAATTCAATATTCATTGATTGTGTTATTCCTAATTTTAAATGTAATCTATTTTGTTCGTTCATTTGTAAATATGTATTTTGTTCATTTATTTTCAGTCCTGAACTAACAAAAACCTTCATAATTTTTTTGTAGTAATATTTCAATATGTAGTAGCATATACAGTCACGCACAAGTATTATAACAACTCATAGTTGTTATACACTTCTGTGACTCACCTATGTTTATTGCATTTCTATCTGATTGATTGTAGTAAACATTCTCTCTTTATGTCAATAACCAATATCATTATTATTATTATTATCATTCTCTAATAAGTAAAGAATATTTCTGGATTTGAAAATTATTGATTTGGGTATTTTCCTATTAGGTTGAAAATATATGATATGAGGAATACGCGTTGGCATTGGAAAAGTTCAGGTATTACTTCAAGTATAGAAACCTTCGAAATTAACACAACAGAGAAGAGGAAGGAAACGTCAAAAATAATTTGGCAGGAGGTAGCACTCTGATATTTTTATAAAGCCAACGTAAAAGTGATTTTACTTTATTTTCCTTCCCGAATTTTGCGTTGGTTGACACCAATGAATTGTTGTTAGGTTAGTGGTCTATTATTTAGCTTTACATATACGATGGTAATACAGCCTTTATAGTTTGCTGGATGTGAACCTCCACACAAAGCACACATTGCTTTGATTTTTCGCAATTGGCAGTACTATGTGAACCTCCACATTTCACACACATGTGATATATTATTACAGTTTATTTGTGCCTAAAAAGGGCCCTAGCGGAAAAGTTGTGATGTAGTTTTTATTTCTCCCATTCCATATGATTTTTGGGATGCTGAATCCAAATCTGAGGTTGACTAACAAAATTTCGTGACGGAATATTGAAAAAAATGCGAAAAAGTAATAAATCTGTGTTTTGCGGTTTTTCGCTTATAACTCGAAAAATATCAACTTTTAGCGAATAACTTATCCATTCAAAATGATATTGTCTACAGATTGCAATCCAAGAAATTATTTTTCGTCAAACCGTTCGACCTCAAGCATTATACATTTCTGTTGTTAAGTCCAATATTGCATCCCCTATTGATATCCCTTGTCGAAAACCGTATTGCTTGTTGGAGGTAATGTTGTTGTATAAGCCGATAGTCTTGATTCAAAGACTTTCTCCACAAGTTTCGATCATTGATGTTTCAAGGGAATCATTGACTTTTCAAGGTCTTTTAGAAACATTCCTTCAGCTATAAATATATTTATTGGGTATCTTAAGGATTTCAGGATAAAAGCGGACCCATGTTTCAAAAGTTCAGCTCTGACTTCATCTATTCCTTATACTTTTTTGTTTTTCAGAGATTGTATTAGGTTTCCTAATTCTGTTGGTTTTGTTGGGGATAGGAACATGGGTCCCATAGATTTTTTTTTTCGGGCTGTTGTAATTCGGGCTTCTGACTATTTTATCTGCTAATATTTTACATATGTCAGAATAATCATCATATATCAAACTGAGTGAAAATATTTTTCAAATATTGAGAATCATCGAAAAATCCAACATGCACAATATAAATATAATTTAAAAGACCCTTGACATTGGGTTTTACTATACACAGGTCATGTAGCCCCAAAAACTATAAAATTTTGATGTTTTTTCGTTAACTCTCTTCCCTCTCTGCTTGTACAAACTGATCTGCTGAAGATGGGACTTTATAGTTCCGAAATGCATATAGTTTGATCAACCTCGAGTTGTTTTATTTCCGTGGATAACGACGTCGAGACCCTTCCATAACCTCACTATACAGTGTCCTCATAAGGTTGGCTACATATGGGAAAAATAATTGTTATTGAAATTTCTGACGACCAAAAAATCCGTTGCCACTTATATCATGTTGATACACATGAGCTAAGTCAATATTCTCAACCCGTAAATGGAATTTAAACCAACTAATATTTGTACTTAAAACTTAATGATACATTATTTATCCTAATTGAATTTATTATTGTTTAGGTGGATGTGGAAAAACAAAAAAAACTCAATAAACAAACAATGTACACATTTTCAATATTCACTCCATGCATAGAACTGTTCTGGAAAATATTTCGCGGTGAACATTTTTCAACATAGTTGATCACTGCTGCACAATTCGTTATACAAATTTTTGAATGTTCCACATTTCGGAATGGGCGTTCTTTATAAACGTTGATTTTCAAGTAACCCCTTGAAAAAAATCACACAGCGTTAGGTGTGGAGACCTAGCAGGCCAATGATTACATGAATATCGACCTATCCACTGCTCACCAAACTCATTGTTCAACCACTCCCGCACTTCATTCGTAGAATAAATAGAAGCCCGATCTTGTTGAAAGACAAAAACAATCTGCTCCTGTAATGGTAGTTTGTCGATAAATGTAGATATCTGGGTCCGTAAAAATTTCAATTACCGTTCGCCATTCAAACTTTGTCTAAAAAAGAAGGGACCTACAAATCGCTCATTTAAAATTCTACACCACTTTGAAACTATATTGGTCCTTGGCTTCAATAATAAAATTAGGATTATGATCTGCCCACCATTTACAATTTTGAGTACGGACGACAGCATTTGAGGTGAAAGTAGCTTCGTCAGAAAATAGACATTTTTGGAGAAATCACAATTGTCTTCTAACATTCCTTGGAACCATGCACAAAAATAAAATCGATCGTCATAATCCCTGTCTCGCAGTACTTGCACAAATTTTGGTTTGTATGGGTGGAATAGATTTTGCTTTAAAATTCGTATAACAGAGATATTTCTGCCTCTTCTGCCATAATTTTCGTCGGAACTATTGGTGTCTCAGTGACTGTCAGTAAAACATTGTTTACATTATTTTTCTTATTAACAACAGACTTAACGTGAACACTTTCATATTTGTTCTCAACTAAACCGGTTTCCTAAAATTTTTGCAATATATTCGCCACCCTAGTAATATGCAAATTTTGGTATGGATGCCTTCCATTGAAAATTTCAGCTACTTGTATACTCAGCTTTGGAGCCATTTCTATTGATAGATTGAAAAACACAAAGACTGATAAAGAACGACGACTCCAACAAAATTGTCAACAAGTTATTGTGACATCGTTATTGTTACAACAAAAGTAGATCTTTTTTGAAAGCCGCCTTATAAAATTCAAAAATATAGCTATGTCATTGAAGTTCAAATTCACTAACCAATATTGAATTTAGCAAGGATAAATAATGTATCGTTGAGTTTTAATTACAAATATTGGTTGGTTTCAGATAAAACAAGAATGTATAATGTTTCTTAGTACGGGTAGAGGAATAAAATGGTATTTTTGTTTTTTTTTCAATATGGTTCAAAATTGGTACATGAGATTCTTGTTGAATTCCAAACACACTTTCTCGAAGAATATTTTTGATATCTTGTCAATTTGTATTTTTGGCAGCACAGACAACTTTTTTCAAAATTCCCGACAAATCTGAGGCCACGTGATATAAGTTGCAACGGATTTTTCAATTGTCAGACATGCAGAAACGAACCTAGATATATATATATATATATATTTTTTTTTTCCAGCAAAATAATAAAGTTAATATTGAAGCTTGTACCAAATACTCCATTATTTGTCAATAACATGTGAGCCTCGTTCGTAGGAATTGCAAAATAAAAATAAAATTAATCCCCAAACGGAGGTTACCGAAATTTTCCAACGCTAGCTTTCAAACAGTGGAGACGAAAGTGGGTCTTTCTTTCCGGGTGAGAATGGTTTCAAGAATATGATAAATATCCACCAGTTCGAACAATATATTTGATGATTCCTTTTGGTCTTCGCGAGTTGAACGGCTTGGCCTAGTGACCCTACCACGGTGGCCACAAAGAAGAAGATTTCCTTAGTGAAAGTGCTCCGTGATTATGACAGATCTTCAATCTCAAATCACAAATAACCAACAATTTAATATATTGATTCGAGGCCATGTGCCTATTGAGAATGATTTACTGGAAAATTGTAGTAGGAGGTTGCTCAAAACAATTATCCAATCTACAAGAGATTTTGTACACCTGAATACAAATTCAAAGATAAGTGCCATGTGAAGTGGAATGAATAGAAAAATCGAATTAAACGGTTTTCTTCACATAAAGGATTCAATATAAAATTGATCCAGAAAATGGTAGATCTCAGGTGAAAAACAACTACTTTCCTGGCAAATACCACGCAGAACGTTGAATGATATTCACCTGAAAATCCATGCATACTTCCATTTGATATCGATGGACATTGAATGCAAATGTTTCTTTCTGATAAGCTCGATTATGTTTAATTTATGTCGTGTTCACCTAACAATCCGCATACCGGTTTCAGGCTTCTTGGCCTCATCGTACGAGTAGTCAACCAGCCAAAGGTCCAAGAAACTCTGGCTGAAGTGAGACATAACGTAAACAAACCATCATCGAGCTTGTAACACCTATAGGTACGCCGGAAAGATAAACTTTAACTGGCGGTACCTAGACGAAAGAAACACTCGAAAATCTCCACCTCGATAGGTTTCTAAATAAAGATTCCTTCTCAGTAGAATTGGCAAGCCCGTCTAGCATATAGTGAAAGATGAGTGCCATGTGAAGTGGAATGAATAGAAAATCGAATTAAACGGTTTTCTTCACATAAAGGATTTAATATAAAATTGAACCAGAAAATGGTAGATCTCGGGTGAAAAACAACTCTTTCTGGCAAATACCACGCAGAACGTTGAATGATATTCACCTGAAAATCCATGCATACTTCCATATAATATCAATGGACATTGAATGCAAATGTTTCTTTCTGATAAGCTCGATTATGTTTAATTTATGTCGTGTTCACCTAAAAATCCGCATACCGGTTTCAGGCTTCTTGGCCCTCATCAGTACGGAGCAGTCAAACAGCCAAAGGTCCGAAGAACTCTGGCTGAAGTGAGACACAACGTAAACAAACCATCATCGAGCTTGTAACACCTATAGGTACGCCGGAAAAAATAATCTTTAACTGGCGGTACCTGGTGACAGAAAGAACACTCGAAATCTCTCACCTCGATATGTTTCTAAATAAAAGATTCCTTCTCAGTAGGAGTGGCAAGCCCGTCTAGCATATAGTGAAAGATAAGTGCCATGTGAAGGGGAATGAATAGAAAAATCGAATTGAACGGTTTTATTCACATAAGGGATTCAATATAAAATTGAACCAGAAAATGGTAGATCTCAGGTGTCACTATATGCTAGACGGGCTTGCCACTCCTACAGAGAAGGAATCTTTTATTCAGAAACCTATCGAGGTGGGAGATTTTCGGAGTGTTTCTTTCTGTCACTAGGTACCGCCAGTTAAAGTTTATCTTTTCCGGCGTACCTATAGGTGTTGTGTCTCTTTTCAGCCAGAGTTCTTTGGACCTTTGGCTGGTTGACTACTCCGTACTGATGAGGGCCAAGAAGCCTGAAACCGGTATGCGGATTGTTAGGTGAACACGACATAAATTAAACATAATCGAGCTTATCAGAAAGAAACATTTGCATTCAATGTCCATTGATATTATATGGAAGTATGCATGGATTTTCAGGTAAATATCATTCAACGTTCTGCGTGGTATTTGCCAGGAAAGTAGTTGTTTTTCACCTGAGATCTACCATTTTCTGGTTCAATTTTATATTGAATCCTTCATGTGAAGAAAACCGTTTAATTCGATTTTTCTATTCATTCCACTTCACATGGCACTTATCTTTCACTATATGCTAGACGGGCTTGCCACTCCTACTGAGAAGGAATCTTTTATTTAGAAACATATCGAGGTGGGAGATTTTCGGAGTGTTTCTTTCTGTCACTAGGTACCGCCAGTTAATGTTTATCTTTTCCGGCGTACCTATAGGTGTTACAAGCTCGATGATGGTTTGTTTACGTTGTGTCTCACTTCAGCCAGAGTTCTTTGGACCTTTGGCTGGTTGACTACTCCGTACTGATGAGGGCCAAGAAGCCTGAAACCGGTATGCGGATTGATAGGTGAACACGACATAAATTAAACATAATCGAGCTTATCAGAAAGAAACATTTGCATTCAATATCCATTGATATTATATGGAAGTATGCATGGATTTTCAGGTGAATATCATTCAACGTTCTGCGTGCTATTTGCCAGGAAAGTAGTTGTTTTTCACCTGAGATCTACCATTTTCTGGTTCAATTTTATATTGAATCCTTTATGTGAAGAAAACCGTTTAATTCGATTTTTCTATGAATACAAATTATTGTGTATTTTTCCCATGTTATGGACCAATTAATACTTGAAGTATGCATACCAGAGGTTTACAGTTGATTGTTTGCCTTTGTTGGGTGTTCTATAAGCGAAGCAGGTAAGCAATACATCCAAAGATACAAGCAAAGATAGCACAAGAAAATATTAGATCAACTAATTATCATGATTTTGGGTTGGTGATCGGATGATGGTTGTGAAAGTAAGCAATTCCGCAGCGTAGCAATGGCAATGGCAAAGAGGTTACACTGTCACTGGCGGTGGTTCCCTTCCCTGATCACTGTTAGGGTGATGTGCCGTTATGTCTTATATCTTGCAGAGCGTTAACTTATCGGATAATCACCCAGTTTTGGAGCAAGTGAAGAATATATTCGAAACGAAATATTTGATCCCACTACTGTTGATATTGACTCATTCACTTGAATGAAACCAGAGAGTCGATCTCAATTCGAAAGCTCTAATTCATTAAATTTGCATTGAGCAATAGCTACTTCTCCATGTGCTCTCATCAGAAAATAAGTCGTTTTTTTAAATTCCAGTACTGCCTCCTAGAGACTCAGTAACTTTTATGTCAGGTATCGAATGTCAATTCCGACACCTGTCAACGGATGATATTTGATACTTGAAAAGTTGAGTGTTCATCCGAATATTTCTGGATAATGTCCATCACTCATTATCTCAATCCAATTTGAAAAGGTTTTATAGGAATTGTTTTTTTGATAATTGTAGAATGCTATCATTTCTGACTCAGATTCTCGGTTTATGTTGTTGTTTGTTTATATTTCATTTGTCTTCACCAGAGATTCTTTGGGTCTAAAATAGATTATCCCTCGATGCCAAAAAAGGAGAATACCGAACCATTTCGCCACCAAAAGTCCTCCTCGACCAACTGTAGGGGTCTGGCTTGAAGCAAATGAGCGAAAACCTATAATACGATGAACTCCACGAAGTTAATCCCTATCGGCGCAACCCAGAAGGAACTTACGCTAACTTCTTCGGGAGATAAGAATAACCAGCCACCACGTGAGTTTGAGATATTTTAAAAAGGTTTTGTTTCAGATTATAACCCTCGTACCAGATGATATAAGAATATTTCACTTTGTATTATTACTCATTCTGAGTAGAATAACCTGAATAAAAATATCTGCATTATAATTGTGAATAATTTGTAATTAACATGAAGAGTGAAAAATCAACCGGTAACAGACACATTCAAAAAAGACAAGATTACAGTTGACTAGATTTATTGAAAACAAGAAAATGTTAGTATAATGTCACAAATCATACCTGAATTAACCTATTCATTAACTATAAAACAACGTTCCTTTTAGTGTAGAGCACATTCGAGTGGCGAAAATTGGGGAGGTAAATTAGTTATCAACTCTTCTTGCAACTATTTTTCCTAATTTTCCGAGTTCATATCGTCATGATATTTACCGCTCTTCGATCCCGAACTTGGAACATTACGACGACATTATTGCAAAAAAAATAATACCAATTTACCTCCCTTATTTTCGTCACCCAGGAACGAATAAGCTCTATATCTTAAAGCTCTATATCTCTATCATTGCATCATTTGTTTGTATTGTTCTTGGTTCGGAAGATACAGCCCAAGTTCTATTATTGGCTAACTCTGCTATGTTGGTATTGATTCATTCAATATGTATGTCTTGCATTTATTGTGGTGGCATATGGAGAAGTCGGTGAATAGTATGAACTCATTTATAAACTACCCTGTCTAGAATTTTTGTGATTGTTAGAATGCCAGTGTTCCCAAATACGGGCATGCTTTTCGAACAAAATGTATTATAAGTTTTCATTCATAGATAGATCTTTATTTGAATATAAAAATCACCTAGAAAGTATAAAGTAAGAGGTATGTAGAACATTTCGAAAAAATATACAATAAAATATATAACAAACATTAAATAAAATACATTAAAATATTGATCATAATATGAGCGTAAAAGTACTGAATTACAATATGTATTTTCAATTGTCTTACCACCCATGTAGAGAATTCTTTTCATTTTCAGATAATGGAAAAACCTGTAGGATGATGATAACAACAGTATGTTTGAACTGTCTGAATTTATATTTATTCATTAGAATTAATATGAGTTTCAAATACACGTCCGTTTTCGATAAAGGTTTTTCATCAGATCTTCATTATCTACTATTATGAACATTCATACATATATACATACTCATTTTACAAATACAGAATAATTGGTTTGTCTTACTCATCTGTTATGATAATATTCATTCATAACACTCACTTTTCAAAGTGTAGGATTTTATTGCAAAGTTACCTCATGGTATATTGAAGCATCTATTATAATGAATCATTCTTGAATATTTATTCAAATAACCATTTTTCCAAGTTGAAATATATTCAGAAATCGCAGAACCATAACCACTATTTCGAAATCAGACATCAACAGATACGCATCCATTGATCGATCCCAATTTCGATATCCCTTACAAGTAAATTATTTATCCAGCACAGATATTTTTTCATGCCCACTTCTCTTCAGCCTATGACTCAAATAATCAATGATGCCCCAATTTTGCATTTTTTTTAAATAGAAATTTTATATTTATGTATCTTTGTTTGTACGGGGTAAATGTCATTCAGAGCTTAGAATGCTGCAGCTTTCGAATTAGTTCTTATGATATTGTTTAAATATTTTATCCAAATTTTGGGCCGATTCCTGTTCCTGTTTTATTTTTCTATACTCTGAGCTTCCATGATATATCTATGAAGACTTCTGAAGGATATTCAAGTATCTCTAGCTCCATTATCATATTGCGTACATTTTTGAAGGTTTTGTGTACATTACCATGTGAGTGAATTATGAATATATCATACAATATAGATTTATATTTTATATCGGTTTTCTCGGGAGTCCATGTTTTGAACTGAGTTTTTGTTGGAAGAGCTGCAGCTTTTTTTCTACATCAATCAACTCAATACATCCTCTACTACCACTATTATGAAACTACTTTCGCGCGATCTTCCATTGGTTCCCTGCCAGATGATATTTCTTGTTATGGGCATAAGCTGCTGGCTATGTTCGTTTCCCAAGGGTAGGATCTGCGCGGTATATCATACCTTGTATAGGATGAAGGTATGCAATTACCATTCCATTTCTATGAAAATAATGTGCCTCAAATCATTTGAATTTTTTTTTTTTTTTATTGCACTTTTTGTATAATTATTTTCTAGTTTATTTCAATTTGTGGTTAACGTTATTTCATGGACATTCATATCATTAATATTGTCGTAAGTGAGTTGTAGTGAAAAAACAGTTCTCCAGCAGTGTTAAATTTTATTTTTGTGGCGGATTACTCCAGCGTTCGATAGTGATTCTTTCGATAATATGTGTTGAATAAATAAGTTGACGTCATCGGCATATGCATTTACTTTGAATATTTGATTATTTTTCAGTTCGATTTCTCGAATGGTTCGATTAATGGTTCCAGTGTAATGCTGAACAAAATCATTGGAAGAGGATATCCATGGAAAATCAATTTTTTTTATTCAACCTATTTCTGCTACCTATGCTAATCAGCGACGCCGATGACCACAGTTTCCTCAACCGAAAATGTTGCCGAATCCTTTGTTGTTTTAACGATATCAACATCCATGAACTCGGGACCGCCATCTAACGTCCCTCCGAAGGATGGCATATTCTTCCATATCTCATGCTCATCGATATGACGCCTTCAGCTGCGAATATACTACTACGCTGCAGTTGTTCGGGGCATTTTTAATGCGCTCCTTTCTTGGCAATTCGTCATCAATCCAAGTACTGAACTCGTCCGGTGTTGCTTGGCTTAGATATCGATGAACATAACGAGTTATTGATTGGAAAGTATTTCTATAGGTACCCGTTTATTATTACCTGTGAAGTTAGATCAGATTAGGTTTGAACGGGGCTTATGGGTTAGAAGCCACTTCACTGCGACCTATGCAGACCTATTGTTTATGCCCTCATGTTATGTTAGAGTTCCGTGTCTAGACCCGTTCTTGTTACTAGACAGGGACAGGGAATAAGCCAGACCTTGAGTCCTCCATATATTGGGGAGGTTGTGGTTACCTGTGAAGTTGCATCTTCGAATATATTTTTGAGAGAATTTGTGAGGCTGTCAGGTATCCCAAACTTTCTCAAAATCTGCCACATATGGTTCTGTGATATCCGATCGAAGGTTGTTTAAAATCAATGGTCGCTGGCGTATTTGCTTTTTTGGTATTGAGACTCATATTACGGTTTATCATTAGATTATTGAATATAGAGCTATCTGTCCCGAAGATTTGTTCGCTTTCTACCATGTCATTCATAACAGATTCAAGTCGGTTTGCAAGAATTTTGTTGAGCAATTTGAAGTCAGTATTCAGTTATGTTGAAGGTCTGAATTGGTCAATTTCACTTGGATTCCTTGTGGAATTAGTACATCCTGACTAAAACTCTTTGGCGGTTTTTCATCTTCGAACATAAATGCGTTATACACTTTCAGAAGATCATCTGATATCATCTCGAACATTTTGTAATAAAATTCATGAGTGATTTCATCCGGACCAGGGCATTTCTTTTCTGTTGATGTTGTGATAAAGAAAAAAAAAATGGCGGCTCCAAGATGGCGGACGAGTTCTGTGATTATGGAACGATTCGATTCAAAATTGGTATGTGAGGCTTATCGGAGACGGAGATTGCAAACTTTTTGTCAAAATTCGAGAATTCGAAATGGCGGCTCCAAAATGGCGGAAAAGTTTTGTGATAATGCTCCGATTCGATTCAGAATTGGTATGTTAGTGTTTTCAGGGTCGGAGATTATGAAATTACTGTCCAAATTCATAAATTCAAGATGGCAGCTCCAAAATGGTGGAAGATTCTATTCAAAATTTTCATGTGGGGGTTTCCGGTGTCGAAGATTAAGAGTTTTTTGTCAAAATTCATGAAATTGAAATTTCAGATCACGGAATTTTTTATATAGAAAAAAAATAAATGGCGCTCCAAGATTGCCGACGAGATTTAGGTTTATGATCCGATTCGATTCAAAATTGGTATGTATGAGTTTTCGGGGTCGAAGATCATAAATTTATCTCCAAAACTCATAAAATCAAAATGGCGGATCCAAGATGGCCGATGATCTCTGTGGTTATGGTTCGATTTTATTCAAAATTGGTATGTAGGGGTTTTCGGGGTTGGTGATCATAATGTCAGTCGGAGATCATCGATTTTAAGATAAAATTCCTAAATTGAAGATGGCAACTCCAGAATGGCTTTTGAGTTCATCTTTAGATGGCCTCCACATTCAAGGATTAGATAGCTAACAGGAGAAAGGACTAATAATAACTATGCTTCAACAAAAATGCATGGATTAAGGCGAACTTAAGTACTAAAAAGGACAAAATAAAATAATCAATAAAAAACCTTTTTGAAAACAAGCTTCCATTCAAATGCACTGAAAAGTAGAAAATAATGGCTTTGAATATGTGACGTAGGTTATGTCGTGAATTAGAGATTCAAAAGCTTGTCGCTCTTGTATTCGACCCAACAACTTTTCGCGATAAGCTTTTGAATATATAACTCACGAAATAACCTAGGTCACACATCCAAAGCAATTATTTTTTACTTTTTGGGGCATTTGAATAAAAGCTTGTCCTCGAAAGGGTTTTTTATTAATATTTTTTTTCAAGCTTATATTTATCTTGCTTCGTTCGTATGTCATTCTTTCCTGTTCGAAAGATGTAATCAATTTCGTATTTCGTTGACAATGCATAATAAAATTTTTGTTAGAGAAAAAGAAACAAAATGGTGGCTTTAAGATTGCGGACTAGTTTTGTGATTATGGTACGATCCAATTCAAAATTGGTATGTGGCGGTTTTCGGGGACGGAGATTGTGAATTTTTTGTCAAAATTTAAGAATTCAAGATGGCGGCTCCAAGATAGCGATAAAAATTTGTGATTATAGTCCGATTCGATTCAAAATTGGCATGTGGGGGTCTTCGAGGTCGGAGATTATGAATTTTTTGTGAAGATTCATGAATTCAGGATGTCAGCTCCAAAATGGCGGATGCGTTTTGTGATTATGGTACGATTACTTTCAAAATTTGTATATGGGGGTTTCTGGAGTCAGAGACTATGAATTTTTTGTCAAAATTCATGAAATTGGAATGGTGGCTCATGGAATTTTTGTTATAGAAAAAAACAAAATGGTGCTCCAAGATGACGAACTTGATTTAGGTTTATGGTCCGATTTGATTCAAAATCAGTATGTGGGGGTTTGGGGGTTTTCAGGGTCGAAAATTATGAACTTTTCTTCAAAATTCATGAAATCAAAATGGCGGCTCCAAAATGGCCGATGATCTCTGTGTTTATGGTCCAATTCTATTCAAAATTGGTATATGGGGGTATTCGGGGTCGGAGATTATTGATTTTCAGTTGAAATTTATAAATTGAAGATGGCAACTCCAAGATAGCGGATGAGTTAATCTTAAGATGGTCTCCTCATTGAAGGACTAGATAGTTCAGAACTTACAGGAAAAAGACCTAATATTAACGATGCTCTGAGAGAAGTGCATAGATTGAGGCGTACTCAAGTGATGAAAAGCAAAAAATTATTAATTAATCGAAAGTCTGGTATGTATCTATATATCAATTTCGTTCGTTTTCATTCTTCCTCGTCGTGATATGTCATCAGACCACCTGTTCCTTCGCATAATTGTATTGTCGACTGGCCTATTATTTTTGAGATCCCCTTGATATAAACTTTGTATTAAATGTGATCAAACTGAATTGATTGTATTTTACCAGCTGTTGATTTTAAAACATTTTAATACATCTGTGTAGGTTAAGATTTGTTGTTTTTCTCCTTACATATTTGAGATCAAAGAGATAGTTCTATTCCTTTTCACAGGCATGGCCACTCAAACGTTGATATATACTTGACCATCACAAACAAATCACTTGTGAACTGTGAACTATAAGCAGCTTTTGACGTTGAATTTTTCCAAATCGCAACTAGAAAATCGAGCGGAGCCACTCGAAACCAAAGTGATTGTCGGTTATACTTAACATTGAATCCTCTTCATGTACATGAAAAAAATAAATGACATAGCTGCATTCGAAATTGTGGATTTCCAAACTGTCAATTAATCATATCCATGATCGTTTTATGTAATTCTAATCACTGGATTGAACCATATGTTGTCTTGATATAACAAACGAATTCGGATCTTCCTGTCATTGATATAAGATTGACATGGCGATAGACAAGCGTGGGACAAGGGACTACGCACTCCCACGCGATATCGCCTCGACAGCAGCACGATTGTGTTCTGTTTTTCTCCGAGGAAAATGTGATACATGCCGCGGCATATACTCGACATCTGATGTCATAAATATTGGGATGAGAAAAAAGTAGCTGTCGTCACAGGACCGTACTTGTCGAGTTCTTTATTGGCTAAACCTCATGAAATATTTATAAAACCAGCCACTTGATGTTACCCAATGTCAAGATTTTATTATACTTTGTATACAAGTTATGTCTATAAACTCCAGGATCGAGTAATATTGACAGACTGTATTGTCGGTTTATTTTTCATCTTCTCTGATACACCGTTTCCAAAAGCATTGATTTTGAGTGCACTACTTTCCTTAGTACAGGAAGACATTTTGGAGATCATGGAAAACGTAAAAATGGAAATTTCTTATATTCGTACTTCTCTCGCGATAATGAAGTCTGCTTTCAATCGAGCTTTTCGAATACAATTTCAAGAATATTGTCAACATGCGCAGGAATATATTTTTCATGATGAGTATACTTCGTGCACAAACTTAGACACAACATGTACCTCCCAAAAACATTTTGGGATCCCTCATTTGTTATCTCATTAAAAAAAATTGAAATTTCTGCCGAGCACCTGAAAGTAAATTTATTCTGATATTTCCATTATTTCGAGTGTCCCATTGAAAGATATAGTAACTATCCAATGGATAAACTGATTCATATGAACATTACTTCCAATTATATGCTTGATGAATCTTGACCCTATATTCATGGGTATCTAGTTTCTTGACAAAACGAAATATCCAGTTTGGGTGATAATCATTGTGGCTTACTTTTTTATATCAAAACAAAAAAAGTAATAGGGTTGACTTTCCTCCAGAAAAATTGGAAAAAAATAAGAACAAAAGTGCCTATTCCTTCAAAATGTTGTTTCGTTTCCGGGAAAATAATAATTTTCCGAAAAAAAAAACGCAATCAGATGATATATCAACTAATTTGTTCAGAAGCTCAACTCATATTTCTAGAAGTTCAACTAATATTAATGTCTGAGAAAATGTTGTTTTATATACAAATACTGGAAACGGCATGAAAAAGATTTATGAACTATCGAATTTGTTCTACGAGATTCGTGGATAACTTATTCCTGTATGTCGGATACTTATTCATTTGACATACATGAGATGATTTTGAGTTTGCTGAAAAAGCTGGGTATATATATATATATATATATATATATATATATATATATTATCATTTAACATACATGAGATGATTTTGAGTTTGCTGAAAAAGCTGGGTGTATATATATATAAGCTGGGTATATATATATATATATATATATATATATATATATATATATATATATATATATATATATATATAATATTATATATATATATATATATATATATATATATATATATATATATATACCCAGCTTTTTCAGCAAACTCAAAATCATCTCAGGTATGTCAAATAAATAAGTATCCGACATACATGAATAAGTTATCCACGAATCTCGTAGAACAAATTCGATATATATATATATATATATATATATATATATATATATATATATATATATATACCGTAGACACGTGTTTTCTCTGAGGGCTATGTCCATTAAATTCCTTCTATTTTGTTTTTAACAGTCCCCTCAATATTATTCTCTTTCATATTTATATTCCTGGACTCGGATGTAACGCAGGTAGCTATAGCTGCCTCCGTGGTGACGTTGGTTGTTGCCCTGTAATTCAGGGTCTGCTGACCGAAACCACAAATGATGATGTTTAGGCAAATAATATTACATCCGGAAGACAGAAAATAGCAGCGGATACTATGGCGTTATACCGAATCAGAGCCAATAAAGGTTTACGAACTCAATACAGTGACATACGGGACAGCATCCCCAAGTTATCTCGCAACTAAGGTTTCAGAACAACTCTCATTAGAATTCGCTGAAAAGTATCCACGCACATCGAAATTTATAAGACATTCATTTTATATGGACGATTTATTGATCAGTGTTGACACGAAACATGAGGCTTTAGAAATATACGATGAAATAACAAAAATTCTCAATAGCGCTAACCTTCCCTTAAGAAAATTGTGTTCGAATGAAAAAGACATTTTAAAGTCGATATTAGGTAATCAAGAAAATGAAGACAAATTGATACAGTATCATGACAATAAGGAATTAAAAACTTTAGGAATCGCGTGGAATCCAAAATCAGACACATTGAGTTACGCGGTAAATATAAATTTTGAAGATAAAGCTCTGACGAAGCGCTCAGTATTAGCGACAATATCGGGAATTTTCGATCCGCTAGGTCTAATAGGCCCGGCAACCATTCAAGCAAAGTTATTCATGCGTAAATTATGGCAAAGAGAAATTTCTTGGGACGAATCTTTACCTGCGGACATGTTGAAAGAATGGATCACATTTTTAAAGCAAATTAATTCTATAAATGATATTGAAATTGAACGGCACGTTCTATGTAAAAATTTTACAAATATTGAACTACAAGGTTTTAGCGACTCCTCGGAGAAGGCGTATGGTTCATGCATATATTTATGTTCCAAAAACAAACAGGGTGAAGTCATCTCGCGGCTTTTATGTGCCAAGTCAAAGGTTGTACTTCGAGGCAAACACACCATTCCCAGATTAGAACTTTTAGCAGCTACATTACTTGCAGAATTAATGCATGTTGTGAGAAAAATACTCGATGTCGAAATATCCAGTACTCATTATTATTCTGATACTATAATAGTATTGGCGTGGCTGAAAATTGATCCAGGAAAATTGAAAACATTCGTTGCAAACAGAGTTACTAAAATTATGGAACTCACCTGTGAAGGAAAATGGAGGCACGTAAGGTCTGCGGATAACCCAGCAGATATTATTTCGCGAGATATAAATCCTACCGAATTATAAGGGTCAAAAATTTGGTGGTACGGTCTAGTTGAAAATAAAATTTCTTATCCAAATGACATATATGATATAGATATGATAGAAAGTAATCCCGAAATCAAACTGTCGACAATTTCATTAGCAACGACTAAGCATGATTTTGAATTGAATATATTTGATAGATATTCATCGTTAACGAAGCTACAACGTGTAGTAGCTAATTGCATTAGGTTCAAATCAATCACCTTATTGAAGGAAAAAAAAGGTGTTAACTTGACAGTAGACGAACTCGAGAACTCCCTAAGATTATTGATGAGACTGGCTCAAAAAGCTGAGTTCACACAAGAGATGCATGCACTCAAGTTGTCTCGCACCATACCTAATAACAGTAAACTCATAAGTCTAAATCCATTTTAGGATGAGCACGAATTGATCAGAGTCGGAGGTAGACTGGAGCACGCGAATGTATCCTACTCGCAAAAACATCCAATTGTTCTACCTAAGTCTCACAGAATCACAAAGTTGATTGTAGAATTTGAACATTCAAAACACTTACATGCAGGTGTTCAAAATTTACTTTCATTAATAAGATTAAATTTCTGGCCAATTGATGGAAAAAAATTAGTTAAAAGGGTTGTCAAATCATGCATAAAATGTTTCAAAATTAGTCCTGCAGTTTCGGAAACTCTCATGAGGAATCTACCGATCACAAGAGTAACTCCAAGCAGGCCTCCTTCAAAGTGTGGAGTTGATTACGCTGGTCCCATCTTCGTAAAGGAAGGAACGTTGCGTAAAACAAAATTAGTCAAGACATACATATGTATTTTTGTGTGTTTTTCAACACGTGCGGTGCATATTGAGTTAGTCGAGGATTTGAGTACAGACAGTTTCCTGAATGCGTTGAAACGTTTCATTGCTAGAAGGGGAAAACCCTCAGAATTATTTTCAGACAACGGTTCAAATTTTGTTGGTGCTAACAATCATTTCATCGAATTAAGCCACTTGTTGGCTGACGAAGGTCATAAAGAAAAAATTGAAGAATTTCTTGCTTCTGACAGTATAAAGTGGACGTTTATTCCCGCGAAGTCTCCACACATGGGAGGTATTTGAGAAGCAGCCGTGAAGTCGACTAAATTCCATATGAAACGTATTTTAGGGCTCGCTTCAGTTAGTTATGAAGAAATGTACACGGTGTTGACACAGGTCGAGTCTTGCCTCAACTCCAGACCCCTCTCACCCCTCTCATCCGATCCTAATGATTACCTACCTCTCACTCCTGCTCATTTTTTAATTGGAGACACGTTGGCTGCTGCACCACAGAAGAACGTTCAGGATTTTAACATGAACAGATTATCCAGATATCAGCAGACACAGCAGTTGTTTCAAGAATTTTGGTCTAGATGGTCGAAAGATTATCTTACCCAGTTGCAGCAGAGAAAAAAATGGCAAACCACCTCAGCTGATCCCAAAGTAGTTGATTTGGTCATTCTGAAGGAGGACAATATTCCACCACTACGCTGGCCTATGGCTCGCATTGTTGAAGTTCATCCAGGGGCTGATAAGGTGACACGTGTAGTGTCTGTAAAGGTGTCCAGTGGAAACGTTTTTAGACGTTCAATGAACAAAGTTTGTTCTTTACCAATGTAGAGGCTATTGATGTAATGATTATTTCTGAATGTTAGTTTTTGAATATTTCATTTAGTGCATCAATTTATGTATATTATGATAAGGCATTTTTTTTTTCTATTGAAAGTGAATCTTTCAAGGTGGGCGGCCTATGGACAATCGTTAATTTCATATATTTCGTCATGTCACATAGCATAGCCCTGTATAGGACTGTCGTTAGGTAAATATTAGGAATGATATGACAAGAGTGACAGAGACATTGTCAAGAAGAAGCTCTCATCTAAAATCTGTACAAATCGACAGAAATAGCAGTAAAGCAGTAGAGTTCGACTACGTTTATCATTCACAATCAATTCCCGTGAGGGTGGTCCTTCATCAAGCCACGTAGAAACATACAGGGTGTTCCATTCAAATATCAAAAGCGGAGCAATTTCCGGTGAACCCGAAAGTGACCGGAAGGTGATAAATCTGCGAAAACTCCCCTTTTCACATACCATTAACCAATACCATATCTCATTTTGATACACCTAAAACCCCTATTACACTATGCCTTTTTCGTGCCTATTTTTGTGCTTATTTTCATGGCTATTTGTTGGCTGAATTTCCCCAAATAACTGGCACTATTACACCGTGCCTTTTTGATGATTGTTTCAGGCGCTAATTTCAGAGCTGCAAACCTAAGGAAAATTGACATTTACCTTGAATGATTAAGTAATTTAGTATACCCGGACTATTTGTTCCAACTTTTTCCTTGCCTGGCACAAAATGTTTTCTCCTTTTCTGTCATACTGAACAAAACGAAAACTATGTGATTAATTTCATCTATTTGTTGGTTATGTCAAGTCCAATAGATAATTACTGTATTGGCAAACCTGACCTTTCTACAAACGTCCTTGGAATCCCCTCGATTCAGGCGGAAAAAATAGAACCAGTCCTATTTATTTTCACGCCTGAAACGATCAACAAAATAGCCTCGCGCGCATGCGTATTTGCTTAAAATTTCAGCCATCGGCAGTCAGACAGACAAATAGGCACGAAAAAGGCATAGTGTAATGAGGGTTTTATATTCTAGAAGCTATGACTTTTCTAATAGATTCGTTGACACCCGGAATATAAAAATATAATCATTTATATATATATATATATATATATATATATGTTATATCTATATTTTCTTTAGTTTCTTGACCACATATATATTTTCTTCAATTTCTCGGAATAAAGGTCAGATTCAGTCAATTCATATAATTTCTCTTAACTACAATTCGACATGATATTTATCATCATCAGGTTAAAACACAATTATATCAATCGAATTCTGCGTTGGCTTCGTACGAACGTTATTTTGAGTACGATAACGCTCTGCGATAGCTACCTTATACTAGCAAAACAATTATATGAAATGGTGCAGTTTGGATATTTGTGACAATGAAAGATTGATGAAGAAAGTTTGAACTTATTATCAGTCTTTTTGCATGGAATTTATAAGAGTTCAACCCAAAACAAAGTAACCAGTGGTTTAGGCACATAAAAGTTATTGGTTCAATGTGAAAGCTGCACTTTGATGAGTTCGGATATTGGTATACCTTGTTGCTGCCTTTCTATTGAAGTTTCCAGTCCGGTGGACGTATTTCTGGGATCTCAATGAAAGCTCACCTGCACTCTTTGAAAGATTTATCCTCTGGACCAGGTAGGTGGAATTTTTGTTGACTATTTACTTCTTCAGTTCTGCTTTTCAAGAATTATTCCCGTTCGGGAATTTTTAATAACAGGTTTTTTTGTATTATCTATAATGCTTTTCTCGAAATTTTCAACGTGGCCTCACTTTTTGAACTTTTTTCAATATCCCCCAAGAGCTTGTTGTCCTGATTCATAGCAACATTCACAATTTTTTTATTTTTTTACAGATTTCCGAATTTGTATCTTTTCCTACCAAATTATTTGCTGTTCTAATTAATATCGATGATTTTATGAATGATATCTAATTCTAACTCTTACATACTATTTACAAATTCATATAAAATTATATTTTTTCAATTTCTGCCATTACATTTTATTGTATATCACCACTTTTCCCACACAAACTCTTTCGAATGCGATTGGTGGGTTTTCTGTTGATGTGAATTGTCATACAGGATGTTCAAAACTTATCTATACGTTGATCTTACTTCAATTCAATGTTTGCTATGAATTAAAATTTTGATATGGTTTATTCGTAATTTTTTTATTAGATATATCGTTGGATATATAATTTTGATATCAGAACTACTTCAGGAATGCCCTCTTCATACACACGTATCGACTAGAGCATAGTATAAGGTTCTATAGTAGTGGAAAAGGTAAAAAAAAAAAAAAACAACTTAGGATCAACGATGATAATAAAAAAAACTAATAATAATAATGATAATTATAAGTTTAATTATTTGATAATAATTTTATATATATATATATATATATATATATTCAGATTCAACGTTGGGTGTATTTCAAATAGGAATCTCAATATACATATTGAAAAAATAACGAATAAATGGTTATAAAGTAATACAGTATAAATTTGTTAAATCCACGAAATAAAACATTGAAACAACAAGTTTCAAAATTTATGATTGGACGCTAGATAGGTAGGTAGCTGATTTTTATCCTATCCTTAAATTAGATGCTGGCGAAAGGATTAACGCTAGGTAGAAAGAACGACATTCAGTGTTCAAAAAACAATGTCGGTTCGAGATATTCCTTACATTCCCAACAATTTGTTCAATAGTAGGCGAAAACTCCAATCACCACTACCAAAAACCACCGATCATAGTAAAAGTAAACATTTCGACATTTAGAGTGGAAAATGTTCTATTCATTAACTATCAATATTCAAAGATTGTTGGGCAATACATAATGCAATACAGGCAGTATGGCAATCGCAATTAATTGGTTGCCACCTCCACCAAGGACAGGTTCAGTTGAGAAAAACACAGAATCTTGGTCTAACAGCAGAATACAGAAACCAAGAAAGCGAAATAGGGAAGTGGTTCAAATATACGTTTGCGATTGCTTCGCGTATGATTTCGCAGAAAAACAACTTCAAAATGAGATAGTGTCGAACTACGCGGACTATCCAGTGGACAATTATATCGGTGAAGAAGCCAGTCTTCCGCCGGAATTATGGGCAGAGTGCAGCGACACCATCGAAAGAACCAGAAATGCGTGTGAATCTTTCCAGTCTAGATTCAATTATAATTTTAATTCTACTCATCCACACATATTCACATCGATAGAAGTGCTAAAAAAATTCAAACCGAGACATAATATACGTGAAACTTTGAAATTTAACCGAAGTAAATATTCGGCACATGAACATCCAAAACTTTTAGGTACGACGCTATAATTAGGGGAAAATCTCAAGATTCTATTTTGTGAAATGTGTTGCTCACATGTATGCTAAATGAGAAGATTTGAAAATAAATTCATAAATAATGAAATAAGATATAAAAAAATTTAAATATTTTTTCAATTCAGTATTTGAGTGACTTAATGGAGATTTGATACTCGGGTAACAGTGAGCAGCGACGAATGCGAGTAGGTAAGAAACACTTACATCCAATTAATGGCCCCCCAATAGGTATACGTGCCATAAAAAGGATGAACTAAATTCCAAGCGCCCAATTTATGGAAGATCGTAGATTCTTTCCATTTTATCTTCAATTTTAAATGAACTCCTGAAGTTTTTTTGAACAGTTGATTTCAGTTGGTTGTCGTAAAGAAGGAGAGTTCATCGAATTTCTTGAAGAAATAGTAAAATCTTTTTTCTGCTGGCAGCCAATTTGATGTGTTCAACATTGACGTTATTGGAGTACGACGATTTGTTTTCAGTATTATTCTCATTCCACGTTTTTACAGTTTTTAAAGATCATTTGATCCATTCAGGTCGAACAAATGAAGAATAAATGCGCAATAGTCAAGATGTATTATAGTATTGTATAGCGTGATAATGTCCAGTTGGAATCCCAGATATTCGACAGCAGAAACTACTTCAATTTGTTCATTATCAATGTTCAGGTTTATGTTATTAATATCGATAAAACTATATTCAAATTTTATTGTGAATACCATTCCTTGTGTTTTTTAAGATTGATTTTAGTTCATTCATGTTCGAGTATTTATTTACAATTGATAATGTAGCATTAATTTTCTCATGACTTTATTCAAATTCACATCACTATATGATATTAGGGTATCGCCTGCAGAAGATTGATGTATTCACAATCCACAAAAATGTCAATATCATTGAATATGTCGATTTGTTTGAGAATATGAACAGGATGTTCATAAAATCAGATGTGGAATCATCTGCGACTGAAAGATAAACTTAAGTCACTATCTTCCATCGTTCAAGAAAACCTCTTGTGGGGTATTCATGTTGAAAAACCAAACATTTTCAGTTGAATGTTTCCCTTTTCATAATTGATTATATTATGAAGCGAAGAGGACCTTATACGCTACCCTGGGGAATCCCCATATCATTATCCATTTCATGGGATGTTTGGTCAGCAAAACGTACTTTCTGTTTGCGATTTATTGAATGGTTGCTGAACCAACCGAACATTTTACCCTTAATGACATATTGTTTAAATTTCTATAATATTATTCGTCTATCGATTGTACGAAGAGTTTCTTTAAGTTCTGAAATACTGCTACAACATATTTATTTTTATCTAATTTATTCAAGAAATTACAAATCGTAAGTTGTAGAGCTGATTCACAGAAAACTTTTTTTTTCAAACTGGACTGATAAGTTATTTGTATCAAATTTTTTGACATATGATGCACTAATTGATTATAAACTGGTGATTCTAGAATTTTTTCTATTGTAAGTAACGTGTCAATTCGTCAGCATTAGCTGTGTAAGAAATTTTTTGAATAGGTTTAACGGTACTGATTCCTAGTGGGTTGGGAATTCTACCAGTATCAAATGATATATTTACCAAATTTGGTATGACATGACCTACAGTTTCATATATTTCTTCAAGCATTCTAAAGTTCAAGATATTGTGCAATGAGAATTTACCATCCAAATTATCAACTATTTTTTGTAAATCGTTCAATTTCACGTTCAAATTATTGTTTAGATTACACCATGTTATTGAATTATTAATACTTGCCGTGATTCTACCAATATTTTCAACAACATATTCATCAAAACTATGTGCTATTTCCAATCCCCATTCTAGTATCATTTGTTCATTGCCAGTTCCAAAAGATTACAGTTCGGTACGTCTTTCTCTCTGTGTGTATTGATATATTTTTCTACATTTCTTTTGTATCTTTCTACAACAATCAAAATGATTCTTCTTTTTCTCCATTGAGGGATCAATTAAACCATTTCTAAGATGATGAATATATTCAGTTTATTTCATTTCTCATTTTCTGGACATAATTTATATTAGTTTTTAACTCTGTCCCCAGTTTTAATTTTATTTTGTACCTCGTAGTCAAACCAAGAAAATTTAGATGTATAATGTTCATACTGGAACAACGTTATCAATTACCCTATCGCAAGTTACAAAAATCTCCTTGTGAATAAAGTGAACATTAAAATTCCACGATAACAGGTCTAAGCTTCAACACACAGAATATAGGTGTCACAATCTATAATTTGATGGTTTTCACATTTTCGTACTTGCCGGTACTGCTAATACCTGCACTATGAGATATTTGATACGAATTTGAAGGAGACCACAATCCGTCCTGATGATTGGGAAACCATGAAACAGCTGTTGGCGGATGGTGGGCTCTCTTGGATTCGTAACAAATTTCGCTTTTTCTCGTTATTTGTTTTGCGTTACTCAGAACGCACTAGGAGTACGACTACTGGTGTCGTGGATTGGCCTATGCTGACATCTGTTGGTGACCCATTAATGTGCACGAAATTTCGTGTCATTAAAGTTCCAGGATAACAGGTCTAAGCTTCAACATACAGATTATAGGTGTCACAATCTATAATTTGATGATTTTCACATAATCAATGAGTATTTTATAAATGGGGGCAAAAATCTAGCCGACATAATCAATAAACCTCATGACTATAGAGAGTAAAAGACTGTTAGAAACCACTCATTGTTTTCTAATACAACAATGGAAACAGGAATTAAACATATCATTAAACATTATCTTCAAGCTGAAAAAGTTCTGAAATATTAAAAACAATAGTGGATGTCATAAGTGTGATGATTATCAATATACTAAAATCAGGACACTTCTCGACAGCTTTCAATAATTCTATATTAACTCTAATTTTCAAAGCAGGAGATAAACATGATGGGACAAATTTCAGATCTATTTCATTTATATCAAGTCTGGACAAAGTGCTGTATTTTTTTCTGACAAATGGATGATAAAAAAGTTTTTCATATGGTGCAAACTTTTTGAAGCTCACTGTATATATATATATATATATATATAAATATATATATATATATATACTTTGTTATTGTTTGTATATATATATATAACAAAATTAAGAAGCATAATATTTCGGCGAGCTAGAAATCCCACAATTAATTGAAACAATTTTACACCCCTTCGAAAATCCAACACAAAATCATGAGAAAATCCAACCATATATATACTATCCTGTGCAACGACTGCGTTCAAATCTACATCGGAATGACTTCCCAACTGTTATAAAGAACGGCCATAAAGACATGAAAGGTTCTAGCACTGCCCTCAACAAGCACATTCTAAGCGAAGATCACAACCCAGATATCAATAACACAAAAATACTAGCTTACGAAAATAACAAAGAAAATAAAACTATAAAAGAAATCATATATATAAAAAAAACAACACAATGAACAATAGAACAGACGTCAACAACCTGAGTCAAATACCAATACTATCAATCTCAATCTCAATCTCTAAGTTTTCCATATGGTACTTTTTGAAACTCACTGTATATATAAATATATATATATATATATATATGAGATGCACCGACTAGAGCATAGTAAGATTCTATGATAGTAAAAAGGTAAAGAAAATTGCAAAACAATATAGCATTATCGACGATAACAAAATACCTAATAATAATAATGATAATTATAAGTTTAATTATTCTACAACATTTCCTAACATAAAATATATATATATATATATATATATATATATATATATATATATATATATATATATATATATATTTATATATATATATATATATATATATATATATATATATATATATATATATATATATATATATATATATATATATATTTGGGGAGAATGGTTCTTGAATCTTGTTGATATTTTTATTTTTTGGAGGTTCTTGGGATGTAGATTCAATAAGAGAAATGAGAGTTTTTAGATAGACGTTTCGCCTCTGGCCAGAGGCATCATCAGTATTGGCTTTTTTTTATTCATTATAAGTAGGTAATATTTTGTTTAACAACATTGCTGAAAGAAACAATCATTATTAGGGGGACAATAGAGATACCGTTGAGGTGGTAATGTGAGTTTGTTTTGATTATAATTTTTCTGCCACGGTACGTACCTTGGCATAACATAACATAAACCATTTTCTGGTTGTTCACACATTTTAGCTTTTTGCTTTATGTTTAGATATCATATCTGTATTTCGGTGAGACTGGAACTTTCAATTCTTATAATTAGTTTTCAGTATGTTTTGTGTATTTTGTTGTTTCGATGTGACGATTCACAGAATTATTAGGAATCTTTGATTTTAAGGCTGGTAACGTTGGTGTACCTGTTCTTCGTTCATTTGTCCGACACTTCCGAATGTTGGGGTTGACTGGGGTAAAGTTTAGTTCATTTCTGTTTTGGTTCCTTTAGAGGAGATGATTATTCTTGGGTTTTCGTACTTCAATTTGTTTATGTTATCTACTCCAAGATACTAATACGTACAAAAAACTAAAATCGAACCCTACTAACAAATTCCAAACACAGAACAATGATATAATAAAAAAATGGCACCATAAAAAATTAATATCAGACACACAGGAAAAACAACTGAAAACCCATAATGCAATCCCCCCAAAAATATATGGACTACCTAAACTGCATGAAGAAAACCACCCCCTCAGACCAATAGTATCATGCATTCAATCCCCTTTCTATAAATTATCAAAATTCCTTGCAAATATCATATCAAATATAACAGGTAAAAATGAGTACTATATAAAAGACTCTTTTGAGTTCAAAAAATGCATTAACAATATAACTATCCCAGACACCAATCTCCTCATCTCACTTGTTGTCACATCGCTATATACTAACATCCCAAACGAACTTGTCAAAACAACAATAGAAAACAAAGGGAATTTATTGAAAGAATACTTTCCCCTCCCGGTAAAAGAATTCATCCAAGCAATAGAACAAACATTATCTACAAATTACTTCCAAATGAACGATGAATTTTACCAACAAATTGATGGCTGTGCCATGGGATCTCCCATATCAAGCATAATAGCCCAAATAGTAATGGAACTCCTGGAAGAAACAGTAATCAACAATCTGGCCTTCAAATTACCGTTTTTCAAACGATATGTCGATGATTGTATAATAGCAGTACCTGAAAATCGTATAAATGAACTACTGAATGCGTTCAATAATTACCACCCCAAGTTACAATTTACAATAGAAAAAGAAATACAGAATAAAATTAATTTTCTTGACATGTCACTCATAAAAAATAACAACCATATAATGACAGAATGGTACACCAAACCAATGTGGTCAGGTAGATACCTTAATTATAACTCAAACCATCCAATGTCCCAAAAAAGGAGTGTAATAATTGGCCTAACTGATAGAGCCCTCCAACTTACTAGCCCCCCTTTTAGACACAACACATTATAAAAAGTCAGGAATACCTAAATCAATAACAACTACCCCATGAACCCAATAAACAAAATCATAAAACAACGCACATACAAACTATACAACTCTTCAGATAAACAAAATATAACTCCACCGGAAAAATTCACCACAATACCTTACATACCAAATATATCGGAAAACATAAGTAATATACTCCAAAAACACACCATAAAAACATGTTACAAACCAAACAACCTTCTTGAACAACTTTGCACCCCTCTAAAAAGTAAAGATCCCCTGATGAAAAAATCCAATCTCATATATAGCATCCCTTGTGAAGATTGCAACCAAGAATACATCGGTATGACATCACAGCTATTAGAAAAAAGAATGAACGGCCATAAATACATGAAGAAATCAAACATCGCCTTGAATAAACACATCATCACAGACAACCACAACCCTGACTTTACCAATACAAAAATTCTAGCCCACGAAGCCAACGAAGACAAGAGAACTATCAAGGAAATGATATTTATAAAAAAAAGTAAACATGCGATCAGCAATAGAACGGACATTAACAATTCTAGTCGAATATACCATTCCATAATATAAACAAATTGAAGTACGAAAACCCAAGAATAATTATCTCCTCTAAAGAAACCAAAACAGAAATGAACTAAACTTCACCCCAGTCAACCCCAACATTCGGAAGTGTCGGACAAATGAACGGAGAACAGGTACACCAACGTTGCCAGCCTTGAAATCAAAGATTCCTAATAAGTCTGTCAATCGTCACATCGAAACAACAAAATACACAAAACAAACCGAAAACTAATTATAAGAGTTGGAAGTTCCACTCTCACCGAAATACAGATATGATATCTAAACATAAAGCAATGAGTTAAAATGTGTGAACAACCAGAAAATGGTTTAATAACCCTAATGTTATGCCAAGGTACGTACCGTAGCAGAAAAAATATAATCAAAACAAACTCACATTACCACCTCAACGGTATCTCTATTGTCCCCCTAATAATGATTGTTTCTTTCAGCAATGTTGTTAAACAAAATATTACCTACTTATAATGAATAAAAAAAATACTGATGATGCCTCTGGCCAGAGGCGAAACGTCTAATTGAAAACTCTCATTTCTCCCATTGAATCTACATCCTAAGAACCTCCAAAATATATTATATATATATATATATATATATATATATATATATATATATATATATATATATATATATATATATAAATATATATAAATATGTATTTGCACCACGCAGCAATTTTGCTTCCTTTCATAAAGCATACATTTTGCTTCCTTTCATAAAGCATACATTTTGCATCCACCAGAAAGAAACGGATCAGATGAAATATGAATGAATATACTGGTTCTATTGAGAAAAAAATAACAGGTGTGGTATTTTAAAAGGCTATACAGTATCGGAAAGTATTTATCTTGGGTACGGTGGTTTCATGAGAGCGTAGAGAATAGTTTGCTATATGTTGAGAGAGCATTACAATTTCTCCTCGACTCGCTCGGGGAAGGGATATTTACGTCACGACACAGAGATAGGAGAATCAGGGCGGTCCCAGCGGTCAGCTTAGGACATCGGTATAATACCAGCAGCAGTCGGGAGAATCATTGATTCAATTCAATCTGTCGGACGACAGGTAGATCAAAATATCTTTGGTGCCGTGGTGGCCGCCAAAAACAAAAAAAAATGTTTCTGTTTGACAATAAAAACAAAAAACTTATTTCTAAGAAAAACAATTATTTCTTGAATGGAGAGAAAAAAAAATTTACAAGAAAAGATGAACCAAATTAAATATTTTGTGTACGGAATTATTTCATTAAATGTTCGAACAAACCACCATTTTGGGGCGAACAATAGCCGAATCTATTGTACTTCCTCTGCGGTTATGTGAATAAGCGGCATGTTTCAAAAGGTTATAATCGTCACGATCTTGTGTTTTCGCAACCACGGCTCGGCAAGCTGTGCGCTGTGTCGCATTGCCACGTGGTCAGTTAATGCGTCGGGTGGGGTAACGTAGATTTCTGTCTATACCCCAGATAAAATGTTTCCGATACTGTGTGTGAACAAAATAAAATTCATGAATTTCACATATTCCAGTCATTTTGACTCCGTAGATAGTCCGGTTCAATTTGAAACCGTTTATTTTCACAATTGTACCAAATTACGTCTCGCTGTATATTTTCAAGACACGTTACTCTCTATTTTTCTTCCAGCAGTGTTGCCAAGTCGAACAGTTGGAAGTTGATATTTCAAGATGAAAGGAAATGTCGATTTCTTTAGCAAGACATGCAGAATACTGGAATTCTCCCGAAAATTAGTCTGAAGAAATAGGTAGCGGAGAAAAAATATGAAAGAGCATTCAGTTTTATCGGAAATAGAATAACAAACCCATATTTCTCGACCCTGAAAATCTCCATATACCAATTTTGAATCGAATCGGACCATAATCACAAAACGCGTTCCCTATCGTGAGGCCGCCATCTTGAATTTATTAGTTTCGACAAAAATTCCATAATTTCCGACCCTGAAAACCCCCTTATACCAATTTTGAATTGAATTGGACCATAATGACAAAACTCGTCCGGCATCTTAGAGCCGCCATCTTGAATTCATGAATTTTGCCAAAAAAGATATAATCTCCAACGCCAGAAATCTCCACATACCAATTTTGAATCGAATCGGACCATAATCACAAAACTCGTCCGCCATCTTGAATTTATGAATTTTGACAAAAAATTCATTATCTCCGACCTAGAAATCCCCACTAACAATTTATAATCAAATCGGACCATAATTACAACTCTTGCCCGCCATCTTGGAGCTGCCATTTTGTTTTTTTTTTTTCTGAAAAAAATTTCATGATGCCAGAGTTATAAATACCTGCCAAATTTCAAATTATTCGGACGACGGGAAGTCGGTCAAAATTCACTTGCGAGATTTGACCCTAACGAACGAACGAACTAACAAGTGAAACTGAATAAATATCTAAAAAAAACTTTTTAAAGACAAGCTTTCATTTTAGCCGTGTACTAAAACGTATAAGATAAATTCAATTCATCGCTGACAATGATTTGATGATTTTTTGTTGAATTATTTGCTTTTAAAAAGTTTGTCGCGCGAAGTATTCATGAAAATAGATACTAATCAATTATGTGGGCAATGAATGGTTGGTAGGTAACAACTTGTCAAGTATTACTTCTATCACAATTCGCGAGGTAAGCTATTGAAACCAAATAATTCAACAAAAAATCATTAAGTCATTGTCAGCAATAATTTTAATTTATTTTATACGTTTTAGTACACGGCCTAAATAAAAGCTTGTCTATAAAAAGTTTTTTAAATAATTATTTATTTTTTACTTTTTAGTTCTTCCACCTTAATCTCCTAATGTCCAATAGAGCATCGTTATTACAAGGTCTCTCCCCTGTATGTTTTGAACTGAAAGAAATCGTGATCTATGACACTAAAAACTATCACACACCAATAGAATAGAATCTGACCATAATCACAGAACTCGTCCGTCATCCTGAAGTCGCCATCTTGAATTGATAGATTATGGCAAAAAATTCCCAATCTCCGAACCTGAAAACCCCCATATACCAATTTTTAATGAAATATGACCATAATCAGAAAACTTGTCCTCCATCTTGGGGCCACCATTTTGAATTTATGAATTTTAACAGAAATTTATCTCCGATCCCAAAAACCCCCACATACCAATTTTGAATTGAATTGGACCATAATCACAAAACTCGACCGCCACTACGTATCCATGAATTTTGAAAAATGTTTCAAAATTTTTGACCCTGAAAACCACCATTTACCAATTTTGAATCGAATCGGACCATAATCACAGAACTCGTCCTCCATCTTGAGGCTGCAATCTTGAATTTATTAGTTTCGACAAAAATTTCATAATCTTCGACACCAAAAAATCCCCCTATACCAATTTTGAATTGAATCGGACCATAATGACAAAACTCGTTCGTCATCTTGGAGCCGCTATCTTGAATTTATGAATTTTGTTGAAAAAAACATAATTTCTGATCCCAAAAACCTCCACATACCAATTTCAAATTAAATCGGAAAATCACAAAATTCGTCTGCCATCTTGAAATTCGTAATCTCCGAGCCCGAAAACTTTTAATTGAATCGGACCATAATCACAAAACTCACCGCCATCTTGGAGCCGTCATCTTGAATTCATCAGTTTCAACAAAAATTGCATAATCTCCGACCCCGAAAACCCTCCTTATATCAATTTTGAATTTAATCGGATCATAATCACAAAACTCGTCTGCCATTTCGGAGCCGACATCTAGAATTCATGAATTTTGACAAAAAAAAACATTATCTCCAATCCGAAAACCCCCATACCAATTTTGAATCGAATCGGACCAAAATCACAAAACTTGTCCGCCATCTTGGAGCCGCCATCTTGAATTAGAAAATTTAGACAAAAAATTCATAATATTCGATCCCGAAAACCCCCATATACCAATTTTGAATCAAATCGGACCATAATTACAAATTTCGTCGGCCCTCTTGGAGCCGCCATTTTGTTCTTTCCTCTGAAAACAAATTCATAATGCATTGTCATCAGAGTTATGAATACCTGCCAAATTTCAAATCAATCGGAAGACCAGAAGTCGGTCAAAATTCACTTGCAAGATTTGACCCTGAACGAACGAACGAACGAACTAACAAGTGAAACTAAATAAATAACAAATAAAAAAGTATTTTGAAAACAAGTTTTCATTCGAACCGTGTACTCAAACGTATGAAATAAATTTAAGTTATAGCTGACTACGATTTAATAATTTTTGTTGAATTATTTGGTTACAAAAGGCTTGTCGCGTGAAGTATTCATGGAAATAGATACCAATCAATTATGTGGGCAATGAATAGGGTAGGTAACAACTTGTCAAATATTAATTTTATAACAATCCGCGCGACAAGCTTTTTGAAACCCAATATTTCAACAAAAAATTATTGAATCAAGTTTGATGATTTTCGACCCCGAAAACCTCCATATACCAATTTTGAATCGAATCGGACCATAATCACAAAACTCGTCCTCCATCTTGAGGCCGCCATCTTGAATTTGATAGTTTCGACAAAAATTTCATAATCTCCGACCCCAAAAACCATACCAATTCTGAATAGAAACGTACCATAATCACAAAACTCGTCCGCCATCTTGGAGCCTCCATCTTCAATTTATGAATTTTTACAAAAAAAAACATTACCTACGACTTCGAAAACCCCCACATACCAATAGCTTTTCGCGTGAAGTATTCATGAAAATAGATACCAATTAATTATGTGGGCAATGAATGGTTGGTAGGTAACAACTTGTCAAGTATTAATTTTATTACAATTCGTGCGACAAGCTTCTTGAAACCAAATAATTCAAAAAAAAAATATTAAATCATTGACATCGATGACTTGTATTTATTTCATACGTTTAAGTTCACGGCTTGAATAAAAGCTTGTCTTTAAATAGTTTTTTCATTAGTTATTTATTTTCTAATTTTTAGTTAGTTCACCATAATCTCTTAATTTCCAATAGAGCATCGTTATTACAAGGTCTCTTTCCTGTACGTTTTGAGCTGAAAGAATCTGACCATAATCACAGAACTCATCCGACATCTTGAAGTCGCCATCTTGAATTGATAGATTTTGACAAAAAAATCATATTCTCCGACCCCCGAAAAACCCCCACATACCAATTTTGAATTGAATCGGACCATAATCACAAAACTCGTCCGCCATTTCGAATCCATGAATTAAGACGAAAGTTTCATAATTTCCGAATCCGGAAACCTCCATATACCAATATTGAATCGAATCAGACCATAATCACAAAACTCGTCCTCCATCTCAATTTGATAGTTTCGAAAAAATTTCATATTCTCCGACCCCAAAAACCCCCCCATACCAATTTTGAATTGAAACGGACTATAATCACCAAACTCGTCCGCCATTCCGAGGCCTCCATCTTCAATTTATGAATTTTGACAAAAAAAAACATAATCTCCGACTTCGAAAACCCCCACATACCAATTTTGAATCAAATCGGACCAAAATCACAAAATTCGTCCGCCATCATGAATTTATGAATTTTCACGAAACTCGTCCGCCATTTCGAATTCATGAATTTTGACAAAAATTTCATATCTCCTATTCGATTTGAACTGTAAACACGGTTGCCAAACTTGCGGAAGTAAAATATTGTGCGAAGTGAAAAACCAATATTCATTGCGTATATTTACTAGCGCCTCTGAAGGAATTATATGAAAGTTAATGTGTATATTTTCTTTTATGAAGCACACTATTTTTCGTCCCATAATTTTGTCATTACTGACATCTCTTAATATTTATAAAGAAACAAAACTATTCTGTAGAAGCATGAACAAAAGACGAACAGAAATCTGTAACGACCTTTATATTATATTCTTCAGATATTAGCACAAACGATTTTGCGTCCGATATACGGAAGCAATATAGTCATGGACGCAGAATATTATGTGATGTATTATGAAATGGAAGCAAAATAGTACTACGGATATATATGTATATATATATATATATATATATATATATATATATATTTATATATATATATTTGTTTCTCGATAGATTCTCACGGTTGTAACGAATTTTTCGTTACTCATACAGCAGGTTATACATAACCAATTTCTGATAACATTTCCGGTTATCTTCACGGTGGTACGGGTCAGTAGTCACTGCTCAGGTCGTGAACTGCAATAATGCGCTCTTTATTATCGACCCTTGAAAATAGATCATGTCAGTTCCTATTTCATGTCAAGTGATCGCTTGTTTTTTCCATTAGTTGCAACACCCCTTACTTCTGAACCCCAGATTTTAAATTATATGATTCAAATTTAACAAGGTGAAATCACTTTGCCGATAGGCTGCTCGGATGGGTACGGTTAGGCCGTGAGTAAGGTTCAATTAATGACTTTTCCTAATTAATCAAATTTGGCCACTAAAAAAATTATACATTAATTAACTTGACTAGTTCAAGAGTTGGGCGCCAGACTTGCTAAAGACAAAAGTCAAAGATAAATAAAATTAAATAAATGTTACCTAGCTTGTATGGGAAGGCAAATAAAAATGCAATAAATCAACTTAACAAATTTATTCCAGATGGAATTAAAATGATTGGACAAGATATATAAACAAATGTTAACAAATACTAGAAGAGTATCAAAACAAATATTAGAAGAGTATTGAACTTCTCTTAAAAAGAATTGAAAAATTACATGAAAACCAGTATTTTCGACTCTGATCAAAACCCGAACATTTACAACTGTGATTCCTCCAGTTGTTGGTGACACGGATATACCTTCGGAGTTCTTGAGTGAGAGAGATGAAGGCTAGTTTCTTGAAGCTGGTCTCAGCGGTTCTAGGAGGAACTTGGTTTCAGCGGTAACGATGAAGATGGTCGTGTGTGGTTCTATAGTTGCTTCTAGACCCCCTTATCGGCGTGAATTTAGTTGATCTTCACGGACCAGTGCTGATATGGATGTGCTGTAAGACCTCCCAGGTTACTAGTCCTTCTGTCTCCGTAGATGAGTTCTTTCCGTGGTATATATCATGCGAAGAAGATGATAGGAATCAAAATATGTACATAAAGGGGAGAACGAAGGATATCCTTTGAACCTCAAGTTTTATGTTTCAAATTTTAATCTAGAGTCAAAAGATAGATGCGAATGATAGCATACCATGAAAATCCCAGTCTATATAAAAGACTGGAAGGTTACAATAAAAGAACAAAGATAATAAATAGCAATCCAATCTGCTATTCTGGAGTTAAATTTACAAGTTAATTTTAATAATTTAAAAAAATATTAAAAATGAACAAAATTCAAAACCAAACAAAACAAACCTCACCCAAAACGTTATGTTCAAATACAGTTAAGTTTTGAAACAAGTAAGTTTTGATAAGATGATGATGATCTATGTACCAGAAGGGTAAGAAAATTTAATGAGGAAAGGTATTCCAAAAGAAATATAAAAATTTCCTTGAAATTTTACCAGAGAAAAAATATAGTATTTCAAAGCAAAACACTATAAAATTGCCAGAGAAAAAATCTACTATTTCAAAGCAAAATATTTAAATGTTGCCAGTGCAAAAATATACTATTTTAAAGCAAGTGCCAAAGGAAAATATAGCGTTATAACCAAAATACTCTAGTAAACTACAAAAAAAATTGGGTTTCTGAACCAAGATAATAGTCAGAGTAAAAGTATACTCTTCAGCCAAGATAAGAAGAGAGAGGCACACGTCTTCCAGCGAGCACGACTCTCTTAGATAAAGATAAAGTGAAATAATTCTTTTTATTGAAGAATTTCCAAAGATAAACCGAAGAGGGAGACCACACGTCTTTCAGTGGGTACAACTCTCTTAGAAAAAGATAATGGCAAATAATTCTTTTAATTGAAGAATTTTTGAAGATAACGGAAGAGGGAGACCTCATGTCTTTCAGTGGGCACAACTCTCTTAGATAAAGATCATTTTGAAATAGGGCGGCAATTCCCTTTTCACATCGATAAAACAGGTAATTCTCAAAAAATTTATGTGAATCTCCCTGCTCTTGGCGATAAGGTAGTAACTGAAGTGAATTGATTCTGCAACGATCAAAAATCAAATAAGCTACACTGGGAATTGAATGGAGTAATAAATATAAGAAATTTATTAAACGGAAATCAACTTTACGCTTGAGGCATATATTGAATCGAGTGTTCTGAGACCAGTTAGGCCAGAGGTACAACTCTCTCCATAAGCAATTCTTTCTCAAGAGAAAAGAAAATTACTCTCATAAACATGTAGTTATGAAATAAAGAAAATTGCTTACCAGAGAGCCGTCCTATTAGTCACTCCAAACTGTCCCAGAACAGCCGAATACGCCCTTCACTTCAATCGTAATCCTTGGAACAATCCACTGGTCGTGTGAGGTAAGTAAGCTCTAGTCCATTCGAAATGACCAATTACTTGGTACCTAAAAAATGCAAAAGCGTAGAACTGATTTCCAATGAAAAAAAATCAGTTCCCAATATTCGGAACAGATGTTACGTTAGCCACAATATGTAGGTACTATGAATGATTTGTCAAAATGGCCGAAGTATTTATATTTAACCTTCAAAAATTACCATGCGGTATATCCAAGAATTCTAATATTACAAGCATAAGGAAAAAGAAGAAAATGCTAATCAGCTACAACATTAGTTGCAAGATGAAGAGAATAATATATTACTCAACTAAACTCCAGCAGTGAAACTTATTTAACTTATAGATCGTACATACCAAAATCTATTCACTCAGTCCACCTGCCTATCTCGACGTTCAATTCAAGAAAGAGATCGATTATTCCTTCGGTTCGAACAAATCACCAATTCTATCTGGGTTTTTTCACAAACTGTTCTTGGTTTTTCTCTATTGAAAAACACTTGGAAAAAACAAAGCTTGACGACATAAATACAACTGTCACGATACCATTTTCACGAGACGACAACAAAGGCGCACTCTTCAAGACCTGAGCAGTGACTACTGACCCGTTTCACCGTAATCGGAAACGTTATGAGAAATTGGTTATGTATAAGGAAGTAACGAAAAATTCGTTACACACCACCACAACCCGGTGTAAAAATTTGGAAACCTAAAAGTTCACAAATTTTTATCCTTTTGCAACTGAAACCAGGTATTTGAAGTAAGCTGAAAGTACTAAAAAAAAATCGGAAACGCTATAAATTCTCAGGCACACTGACTCTATGAGAATTGAATGAAGGTTGTAAACAGAAAAAATTAAATAGGCATGCTATCAAATGAGTTTAAAACCCAACCCTAACTTTCAACAGCCCTGTATACTAACAGGCGGAAAGTTGAAAAGTATTCAAATTGAACAAAATATTTGTAAATTATAGCATTTACAAAGCTAAAGCTTCAACTCGTTGCACTCCTGGCAACTAAATGAGCAAAGGAAAAGATACATTTGAAAAAATTCAAATGAGTAAATAGTAGCATTTACCAAGCTAAAACTCCAGTTCTCTGTTTACACCACAGACTAAATGAACGAAGAAAAAATGATTGCGATGAATGACAACATCCAGGCCCAGAAACTGTGTAACCGAGTCCTCCCAAACAATGAAGCCAAAGTGTCCTCGTCGCTGCAAGGTATTAGGTGCTGCGCCGTTGAGGAACACTCATAACCACTCGTCCCCAGATTACTTGAAACAACCACCGATCCCACCGAATCAGGACAAGGAAGGCCCCATTCAGCACAAACCTGGTGAAACAAAATAATTCCAATATGAAATATAACCAATTTTGGTTTTACCAGCTGTCACCTACAACTGAAGTAACTACAGCGTCACCAAACTAAAAATGAACTTATGGTTCACGATACAAAATACCAAAAAGGGACGGGAATGTTCCCGTTTTTGCCACTGCGAGCAAGTCTTCAGCTTAAGCAGACCAGTCGAGCTGAGGTCGGCACAGTAGTTGCATCCAGCCGTCACCTTCAAGACCTGAAGTCATGATCACCCGTAGGCTCACGACTAACCAAATACAACCCCCCAATACCTTCCCTTCGAAAGATCCTGTCAAAAAAAATTCAACAGCCAGTCCGAACTATGCACGCACCTAACAAAAGCGAGTCCCTTCAAAATTTTGAATTTGCGCTAATTCAACTATAAATTAGCCAAGGAGAACAGACAGATAAGATAAAGAAATAAGATAAACAGATAATAAAAAAGATAAGATAAACAAGGTAAGATAAGATAAATAAGATAAGATAGATAGGATAAGATCATATGAGAGATTCAAACTCAACCAACGAATGGAAATTAACACCCTAACTCGATATTACAGTTATCACGATATGTTGCCAAAATTGTGAAACATCAAAACTTATTACCTGAAAAGAAGGCATTATTAAGAAATTTGATGTTCCACTGGAAAATTATTAAACAATCTCAAACGAAGTGAAATCCATCACTTCCAGTTAAAGATACAAATGTTTAATACGGTAAGTACGAACCGATATTATTAGACAATCTTCGACGAAATGAAATACATCATCTCCAGTCGAAGATCCAACTGTCTAATACGGCAACGATACGATACGATATATTAGACAATCTCCAACGAAATGAAATATATCATCTCCAGTCAGAGATCCAATTGTCTAATACGGCAACGATACGATAAGACATTATTAGACTATCTCAAACGAGATGAAATACATCATTTCCAGTTTAAGATCTGATTTTCTAATAAAGCCACGGGAAGATAAGAAACGAAAAGGAAATGACAAGTGAAATACATTGATGAAGTCTGTTACCAGATTTCATGAAAGACAAAGTAATTTTGTATAGATTCAAATTGAAAAAACTACAAAGAAACAGCAAAAATGATTCAAAATCAATCTCTCACATAAGGTGTTGACAAGGTTCCTTTTTGGAAGTACAGAGTTTCCATCAGGAATTACCAAAAGATAAACACTTCCTCAAAGTACAACCTAAGTCGACCCTTCTTGCTACGTTCTACATCAACATATACACTTTTTCCTCAAAAGTTGACTTTGACAACTGAATGATAAGTTACTGCAAATATTAGGAAAAATGCAAGGTAATAAGGTGTATAGATATATCTCTTAAATAACCAAAGGATACTCAACTGAATAGTAGACGAGTACTAAACCGAAAAGATATAGAAACATTCTTAAGCCCCTCTCACAAAGCCCTAAGAATAGAAATCACAAGTTGGAATGTATTCTAAAAGTGGCCAGTTTTGAGACTTCTACTCAACATCTGGTGAATGCCATGGTGAGAGAATTCTCAGGCCCCTCTCACAGAGCCCTAAGAATGGAAAAGATAAGATAAGAAAAAGGAAAGATAAAGAAGGAGTATGCCCTCTCACGAGGGGTGAAGAGAAAAATATTCAGTCGCCTGAACCCTCGGACCCAGCACTAAAATATTCTTCATCAGATAAATTTGAATCGTTATCAACAAAAGCGGATTTGAGATCCTTAACATGCCAACGTCCTAAGTCTTTGCCATCCATGTCTTTAAGCTCATAAACCAAGTTAGAGATAACCTTAGAAACAATGCAAGGTATAAATTTGGGAGCCAATTTTGCGGAATAGTTATTCGGAGCTGAAGAAAGAGTTACATTTTTCTTCCAAAGTCTGTCACCGACATGAAATTTCAGCTATCGTTTTCTCAAGTTATAGTGACGAGCATTCCGAATATAAGCTTGATGTTACTTTTTACGAACATCAACAAACAATTTTAAAAGTTCTTGAATATCATCGATTCGCTGTGATTTATCAGTGATAGTAAGAATGTTAATTTCATTTTCTGAAATTTTGCCATAAAAATCTCCTGTAACAGGAATGTTTCTAGCAAAATTTAGGAAAGCTGGAGAATATTCAGTAACCTCATGTTTTGCTAATCTGATGATTCGAGCAACTTTAAAGATAGATGAATCTCATGTTTTATGATTATCATGAATATAACAGCGAATGGATGTGACTATCACCTTATTAGCTCTTTCAGCAAAATTAACTTGAGGGTGATATTTGGCATCATACCAAATCTTTTGAACTCGATAATCTGTCATTAACTTTTCAAATTATTTGCTAACAAATGGGCTTCCATTGTCCACAATAAAAATTTGGGCACACCATAGATAAGAAATACATTATTTTCAATGAATTTTACGATATTTTTTGAGATAGCTTTAGACATTGGATGAACTAAGACATATTTGATAAACCAGTCTACGACAACCAAAACATATTGGTTACCATTTATGGACCTAGTATAAGGACCTAACAAATCTGCCGAAACACATTGGAAAGGAAAATTTACATTTTTGTAAGATCCCATATGACCCGCTCGAGGTAAATTCGAACTTTTACAAGCAGCACAAACAGGAGATTTCGTAACATACCTATAGACATCTTTGCGGATTTTTGGCCAGTAATATAATTCTAAGATACGAGAAAGGGTTTTTGATATCCCTAAATGGGCAGCAGTTTCGTTATCATGATGAAACTTAAAAATTTCTTGCCGATTGGCAGAAGGTACAACTATTTTCCAATCAGTCAGATTACTAACTAGATTGTGGTGAGAAAATATATGTTTGTAGATAATACCGTTTTCGACACGGAATGAGGAATAAGCTTCTGGGTTTTTTTGGATTCTCTGGATCATGGAAGTATACCATGCATCCGGCTGAAAACTAGAAACATCGATAACGGAAATTTCGGCAACCGAACGAGATAAGGCATCTGCCACTACATTCAAGGAACCTTTCCGATGCTTTATAGTGAAGTCAAACTGAAAGTTTCGCCGCCCATCTAGTCAAACGTCCAGAAGGGTTAGATAAGTTATGAAGATAGATAAGGGAGGCATGGTCAGTTTCAATCGTGAACTTGGTTCCTTCGATATAGCTTCGGAACTTTTCTATACCAAAAATGACAGCTAACAGCTCCTTCTCAGTAACTGTGTATTTACGCTGACAAGTAGTAAGAGTCTTACTTGCATAAGCTACAGGATGTTCGACACCGTCACATTCTTGGTACAAAATAGCACCTACGCCCGTATCTGAGGCATCGCACTGAATCACAAAAGGCTCTGAGAAATCAGGACTAGCTAGCACAGGAGCTGAAGTAAGACGAGATTTAATTTCTGAAAATGCTTCCTCTGCTTCTGGAGTCCAAGTTATGGGTTGACCTTCCTTTCGACCATGAAGAAGATCAGATATGGGTGAACAAATAGAAGAAAAATCTTTAATAAATCGACGATACCAACTGACGAGACCTATCAACCTTTTGATTCCAGTGGTATTTTTGGAAGTGGGATAGTTAGCGATAGCAGAAACTTTCTCGGGATCTGTCCTTGAGCCTTGTTGGTCTACAACAAAACCTAGGTAAACAAGAGAGGGTCTACAAAATTCACACTTATGCAAATTAACCGTGAGGTTAGCATGTTTGAGTCGGCGAAACACATCCTTCAAGGTTTTGACATGAAGATCAAAACTAGGAGTGGCCACGATGATGTCATCAAGATAAACGAAACAAAATGGAGCCAAAGATGGTACAATAACGATATCCATCAAACGTGCCATGAGTTTCGGACTATTGCTCAAACCAAAGGGAGAGACAGTGAACTCAAAGAGACCTCTACCATACACTGCGAAAGCGGTCTTGGGTCTAGACGACTCCTCTAAAGGAATTTGAAAGAAAGCCTTAGTCAAATCAATGGAGGTAAGATACCTCGCATCCCGTAATCTGATCAAGATTCTATCAATAAGAGGCATAGGATATGCATCATTGACTGTGACTGCATTAAGCTTCCGACCATCAAAACAAACCCGGAAATCTCCAGAACGTTTCGGAACCAACCATAGTGGGCTACACCAGGGAGATTGGGAAGGTCGAATGACCTTGAGCTTTAACATCTCATCAATATCCTTGTTCTAATGCTCTTGCATGGTAGGGGACGAAGGATATTGCCGTTGAACAATGGGCTTGGCATCACCAGTATCAATACGGTGTGTCAACAATTGAGTGAGACCGAGTTTATCAGTAGGAGCTATAGACTTGAAAAGGTCAGTGACTTCCTGAAGTTCAGTTTCCTGTGAACACGTAAGTTCAGAAAATGGCAGGATGGTATTAACGGTACAGATACGGCTTGAATACGGAAGAGATGGAAAAAATCCATGCCCAAGATAAGACTATGAGTTACGGAAGAAACAATAAGAATGTTCAAATCCTTAGTAACACCATTTAGAGAAATAGGAGCCAAAATATAACCCAAAAAATCCTGAGGCTCACCATCAGCGGTAGTGACATGGGCCATAGATTCATATTTAATAGGAAGATTAAATTTTTGCAGTAGACTAAACCCTGCAGAACCCAAAATACGAGAATTACTGCCAGTGTCAGCAAGGGCAAGAATTTTCTGACCAAAAAATTCGACATTAAGATAGGGACGATTATCATTAATTTTTCTAACGAAAATAGGATTTATATATATACAGAAGATAAGAAATTTTTAACGGTACATAACCAATTTTGCCATTCCGAGGCAGAAGTTTTCAATGTTCCTGTTTGCTTTTCTTTTTTCGATATTTTTTGGATTGGGATTTGGCTGGTTGGTTTTCTGGACCTTCGGTAAACTGACTGGTGACAACGTCTAGGTTTTCGCCACCTTGTTTCCCGTTTTTTGAACAACAGTTACGACAATTTGATTTAACGGTATTTTTCAAACCACATCCATAACAAAATATGGACCTGGGTTTTCTACATTCACGATAAGTATGACCAGCCAAGTCACAATTCCAACATCGAGTGTTCGATAAGGCAGAGATATTTGAACCAGGAATATTCTTCCTAAAATTCACGGGAGGGAACGAACAAGAAAACGAAGTACCTGCTCCACTATAGGGACTACTCAAATCAGGTTCTAATAAACCAGTACCACGACTAGGGGGTGCTTTATAACGATCAGCCCATAAACGAGATCCTTCCAATCATTTGCACAAATCAGAAAGTTCAGTGACAGTTTTTGGATCTTGTAAAGCCAAGGACGAAATGAAAAAAGGTAACAAATTTCTACGAATTTTGCGAACTCTAGTTTCTTCATCTGGTTTGTTAGATAAACGATTAAAAACTATGATCTTCCATAGAAGAAATAAAAAAAGCTACTCTTTCAGTAGAACCTTGAGTTCTTAAATTAATTTCACGTTCTGAATCTTCTCCATAAAAATAAGGAAGGAAATCTATTTTCAGTGCAATAACAATCTCATCCCAATTATGGAAATTATTTTTATTATTAACAAACCATGTCCAGGCAGAACCTTCAAACAAATCATAAGCCGAATGAAAAAGTTCGGTTTTTGAAACACCTCGTGCATCTCGCAATAATTCAACTTTTTCCAAAAATGAATTAAATGATTCATTCGGATTTGAACCCGTGAAAGAAATATTCCATTTATATGGAGCAACCGATTGCTTATTTGAAAAAACATTAGCAGCCACAGGAGGGCAAGATTGAGTAGGAGTCGAAGTCCTTGGAGAAACTTTCAAATCAAAATCAGCTTCCAACTCCAACACCAGATACTGAATTTCTTTTCTAGCAATTTCTACATCTTGATCATCAACAGAAAGTCTGGACAAACGATTCGACAAATGAGCTAATCGACTTGGAATTCGGTTAAACGTCGGATCTTCCTTAGATCCACCAAAACTAGATATAACTTGTTTCAAATCAGCGATACTTGCTCTCAATTCAAGATCATCCACTGCATGTTCATATGGATTTGTAAAACCCGCACGAAAACTACGATTTGCATTTTCCTGACTTAAAAGTCCTCTTGAAATTTTTCGTTTAGCATCTACATCACCGGTAGGTTCTACTCCACGAATTTTTAGCTCATAAGTCAATTCACTTGTTTTCAAGTGATTAGAATTCATGTTGGACTTGGAAATCTGCTCAATTTGAAATTCAACGATAATAGATAAGGCTGGTACTTATGGAATACTCAAAAATAGTAGGCGATACGATAGCAAAGATAACGTACAATATATAGGCAATACGATAGAGATATAGACAATTTGGCGGTACGATATAGATAATACGGTACGATATAGGCAATACAATAGAGATATAGGCAATTTGGCTATACGATAAAAGGCAATACGGTACGATAAAAGGCAATACGGTACGATATAGGCAACTCAATAACGATATAGGCAGTAAGAATCACAAAATGTCAAAGATAGATAATATATGAATATAAATAAATATATACCAAGTTCTTTTGGATCAGATTTGTAAATGTTCTTTCAACAAAAAAATTTATAATGTCTTCCACCAAGCTAGGACAAGATACGAAAAAGAGAAAAAGAACAGTCAAGTTTTTCGAGCCCCACGTTGGGCGCCAATTGTGCAACACCCCTTACTTCTGAACCCCAGATTTTAAATTATATGATTCAAATTCGAAAAGGTGAAATCACTTTGCCGATAGGCTGCTCAGATGGATACGGTTAGGCCGTGAGTAAGGTTCAATTTATGACTATTCCTAGTTAATCAAATTTGGCCACTAAAAAAATTATACATTAATTAACTTGACCAGTTCAAGAGTTGGACGCCAGACTTGCTAAAGACAAAAGTCAAAGATAAATAAAATTAAATAAATGTTACCTAGCTTGTATGGGAAGGCAAATAAATATGCAATAAATCAACTTAAGAAATTTATTCCAGATGGAATTAAAATGATTGGACAAGATATATAAACAAATGTTAACAAATACTAGAAGAGTATTGAAACAAATATTAGAAGAGTATTGAACTTCTCTTAAAAGAAGATCAAAATCCGAACATTTACAACTATGATTCCTCCAGTTGTTGGTGACACGGATATACCTTCGGAGTTCTTGAGTGAGAGAGATGAAGGCTAGTTTCTTGAAGCTGGTCTCAGCGGTTCTAGGAGAAACTTGGTTTCAGCGGTTACGATGAAGATGGTCGTGTGTGGTTCTATAGTTGGTTTTAGACCCCCTTATCGGCGTGAATTTAGTTGATCTTCACGGACCAGTGCTGATATGGATGTGCTGTAAGACCTCCCAGGTTACTAGTCCTTCTGTCTCCGTATATGAGTTCCCTCCGTGGTATATATCATGCGAAGAAGATGATAGGAATCAAAATGTGTACATAAAGGGGAGAACGAAGGATATCCTTTGAACCTCAAGTTTTATATTTCAAATTTTTATCTAGAGTCAAAAGATAGATGCAAATGATAGCATACAATGAAAATCTCAGTCTATATAAAACACTGGAAGGTTATAATAATAGAACAAAGATAATAAATAGCAATCCAATCTGCTTTTAAAATTTAAAAAAATATTAAAAATGAACAAAATTTAAAACCAAACAAAACAAACCTCACCCTAAACGTTATGTTCAAATTCAGTTAAGTTTTGAAACAAGTAAGTTTTGATAAGGTGATTCTATGTACCAGAAGGGTAAGAAAATTTGATGAGGAAAGGTATTCCAAAAGAAATATAAAAATTTCCTTGAAATTTTACCAGAGAAAAAATATAGTATTTTAAAGCAAAACACTATAAAATTGCCAGAGAAAAAATCTACTATTTCAAAGCAAAATATTTAAATGTTGCCAGTGCAAAAATATACTATGTTAAAGCAAGTGCCAAAGGAAAATCCAAAAAAAAAAAAAAATAAAAAATTCACCAAATAAAAGGAAAGACACACGTCTTTCAGCGAGCACGACTCTCTTAGATAAAGATAAAGTGAAATAATTCTTTTTATTGAAGAATTTCCAAAGATAAACCGAAGAGGGAGACCACACGTCAGTGGGTACAACTCTCTTAGAAAAAGATAATGTTAAATGATTTTTTTAATTGAAGAATTTTTAAAGATAACGGAAGAGGGAGACCTCATGTCTTTCATAGGGCACAACTCTCTTAGATAAAGATAATTTTAAAATAGGGCGGCAATTTCCTTTTCACATCGATAAAACAGGTAATTCTCAAAAAATGTATGTGAATCTCCCTGCTCTTGGCGATAAGGTAGTAACTGAAGTGAATTGACTCTGCAACGATCAAAAATCAAATAAGCTACACTGGGAATTGAATGGAGTAATAAATATAAGAAATTTATTAAACGGAAATCAACTTTACGCTTGAGGCATATATTGAATCGAGTGTTCTGAGACCAGTAAGGCCAGAGGTACAACTCTCTCCATAAGCAATTCTTTCTCAAGAGAAAGGAAATTACTCTCATAAACATGTAGTTATGAAATAAAGAAAATTGCTTACCAGAGAGCCGTCCTATTAGTCACTCCAAACTGTCCCAGAACAGCCGAATACGCCCTTCACTTCAATCGGAATCATTGGAACAATCCACTGGTCGTGTGAGGTGAGTAAGCTCTAGTCCATTCGAAATTACCAATTACTTGGTACCTAAAAAATGCAAAAGCGTAGAACTGATTTCCAATGAAAATAAATCAGTTCCCGAAATTCGGAACATATGTTACGTTAGCCACAATATGTAGGTACTATGAATGATTTGTCAAAATGGCCGAAGTATTTATATTTAACCTTCAAAAATTACCATGCGGTATATCCAAGAATTCTAATATTACAAGCATAAGGAAAAAGAAGAAAATGCCAATCAGCTACAACATTAATTGCAAGATAAAGAGAATAATATATTACTCAACTAAACTCCAGCAGTGAAACTCATTTAACTTATAGATCGTACAGACCAAAATCAATTCACTCAGTCCACCTGCCTATCTCGACGTTCAATTCAAGAAAGAGATCGATTATTCCTTCGGTTCGAAAAAATCACCAATTCTACCAGGGTTTTTTCACAAACAACTGTTCTTGGTTCTTCTCTATTGAAAAACACTTGGAAAAAACACAGCTTGACGACATGAATACAACTGTCACGATACCATTTTCACGAGACGACAACAAAGGCGAACTCTTCAAGACCTGAGCAGTGACTACTGACTCGTTCCACCGTAAAGATAATCGGAAACGTTATGAGAAATTGGTTATGTATAAAGAAGTAACGGAAAATTCGTTACAAAGTGTTTTTAAATAGAAAAAAACCGATGTTGGTTTGGAAAAAACCAGGTAAAGTGGTGATTTGCTCGGACCGAAAGGATGATCGTTCTCTTTCTTCGATTGAATCCCGACAAAGGCAGGTGTGCTGAATGAACTGATGCTGGTACGTTACGATTTTTAAATTGAATGGCTATCGCTATTGATATTGGTGTAGTATAATCATTTTCTTCATTTTGCAATCAATGTTGTAGTTGATTAAGATTATTTTTTCGCTTTTTATATGCTTGTAATATTCGAATTCTTGGAGGGTAACTGAATGATAATTTTTGAAGGTCAAGTATAAATTCTATACTGTCAGATGTTTGTCACCTTTGTAATTATCAGTAAATTCCCGATGAAATAATGGACATAATAATTTATATCTTACATATTGGCTAATTCCTATCAAGGTTGATTTGTTTTTTGGATTAAAGTAGAGGAATAATAACTATTTATATTTTGGCCATTTTGGAAAGCATCAACTGCACATGTCTATGTGGCAGACGTAGTATCCGTTCAGACCATTGGGGACTAATTTTTTTTAGAAATCAGTTCTACGCTTTTTCCTTCTTTAGGTACCAGGTAATTGGTAATTTCGAGTGGATTAGTGCTTACCTCACACTACCAGGGGATTATTCCATGGATTCCGATTGCAAAGGGTGTATTTGACTATTCTGGGACAGTTCTGCAGTACCTTATAGGACTGCTCTCTGGTAGGCAATTTTTTATTTCATTTCATAACTATACGTTTATGAGATCATTTTGGTTTTCTCTTGAGAAAGAATTGCTTCTGGAGAGGATTGTACCTCTGCTTAACTTGTCTCAGTACACTCGATTTAATATATTCCTCAAGCATAAAATTTGATTCACATTTAATAAGTTCCATTTATCGATTCACTTCATTCAATTCACAGTGAGGGTTATTTTATTTTTGATCGTTGTAGAATCAATTCATTTCAGTAACTACCTTGTCGCCAAGATTCATTCAATTTTTTGAGAATCACCAGGCCTATCGATTTGAAAACGGAATTTGCCGCACTTTTTCGAAATATCTCCGAAAATTCTTCGACTAAAAGAAATATTTAACTTTATCTTCATCTTAGAGAGTTGTGCCCACTGAAAGACGTGTGGTCTCTCTCTTCTTATCTTAAATGAATAGTAAACTTTTGCCCTAGGGCCTGATTAATATCTTGGTTCATGAGCACTAATTTTTCGTAGCTTACTGAAGTATTTTGGTTCATAACGCTTTATTCTCCTTTGGTATTTGCTTTGAAATAGTATATTTTTGCACTGGCAACATTTAAATATATTGCTTTGGAATACTTTATTTTTTCTCTTGCAACTTTTAGAGTATTTTTTCTTCGAGAATATTATATTTTTCCTCTGGCAACTCTAGAGTATTTTCGCTCCAAAGTACTATATTTTTTTTTTCCTGGTAAAGTCTCAAGGAAATTTTTATATTTCTTTTTGAATACATTTACTCATTCAATTTTTCTTGACTCTTCTGGTACATTTAATCACCTTATCAAAGCTTCTTTGTTTCAAAATTTGACTGAATTTTAACGAAACGTTCCGGGTGAGGTTTGTTTAGTTCTGTTCTGAATTTTTGTCATCGTAATTTTTTTTTAAACGATTAAAATTAACTTGGAAATTTAAAACCAGAATAGCATATTTTATTGCTACTTATGTTTTTCTTTCAGTGTTATCTTCCAGTCTTATATATGGACTGAGGTTTATTTTTTTTGTATGCTATCATTTGCATCTATTTTTTGATTTCAGATTAAAATATGAATCATAAAAACTTGAGGTTCAAAGGATATCTTTTGTTCTCCCCCATTTTGTACAAATTTTGATTCCTATCATCTTCTTCGCATGATATATACCACGGAGTGAAGCCACTTACTGAGACAGAAGGACTGGTACCCTAGGAGGTCATACAGTACGTCAAATTCAGCCTGGTCCGTGAAGATCAAGCCAATTCATGCCAACAAAGGGGTCTAAAAATCAATAGGTAACCACCCACGACCAGTTTCGTCGTTGTACCGCTGAGACCATCTTCGTATAAAGCAGCCTTTTGCATCTCCCTCCATTGAAGACCTCCGAAGGTATATACAGTATCACCAACGCCCAGAGGAATCTTGTTTATTTGTAGATGTTCAAATTTCATTGGAGTCAAAAATTTTTCAAATACATGTAATTTTTCAATTTTTTCATTGAATCTTTTTATACTCTTTAAGTAACATTGTTGAAAGTTTTTATAATTTTTCTATCCAGTCAATGTTATGATTCAGTCTGGAATGAATTTGTTAAGTTGATTTCCTGCATATTTATTTGCCTTCCCATACAAGCTAGGTGAAATTTTTTCAGTAAATTTTTGTTTACCTTTGGCTTTTGTCTTTAGCGAGCCTGGCGCCCAACTCTTGAACTAGTCAAGTTAATTAATGTATAATTTTTTCAGTGGTCCAATTTGATAAACTAGGAAAAGTCATTAATTGAACCTTACTCACGGCCTAATCGTATCCATCTGAGTAGCCTATCGGCAAAGTGATTTCACCTTCTCAAATTTGAGTCATATACTTCAAATTTGGGGTTAAAGAAAAAAGAGGAGGAGAATTCTCTCACCATGGCATTTACCAGATGTTAAGTAAAAGTCTCGAAACTGGCCAATAACAAGAATACATTTCCATCTTGTGATTTCTATTCTTGAGGCTCTGTGAGAGGGGCCTGGGAATTCTCTTACCATGGCATTCACCAGATGTTGAGTTAAAGTCTCAAAACTGTGAGAGGGGCTTGATAATTTTTCTGTATTTTTTCGGTTTAATACCCGTCTACTATTTAGTTGAGTTGCCCTTGGTTTTCTGAGAGATATATCGATACACCTTATTACCTTGCCTTTTTCCTTATATTTGCAGTAACTTATCGTTTAGTTGTCAAAGTCAACCTTTGAGGGAAAAGTGTATATGTTGATATTGAACGTAGCAAAAAGTGTTTATCACCTTATGTGAGAGACTGATTTTGAATCATTTTTGCGGGTTTTTGTAGTTTCTTCAATTTGAATTTATACAAAATTACTTTGTCTTTCGTAAAATTTGGTTACCGACCACATCAATGTATTTCACTCGTCATTTCCTTGTCGTTTCTTATCCCCTCGTGGCTTCATTAGAAAATCAGATATTGAACTGGAAATGATGAATTTCATTTCGTTTGAGATAGTCTTATAATGTCTTATCGTATCGTTGCCGTATTGGACGATTGGATCTTCGACTGGAGATGATGTATTTCATTTCGTTGGCGATTGTCTAATAATATCGTATCGTATCTTACCGTATTAAACACTTGTATCTTCAACTGGAAGTGATGAGGTTCACTTCATTTGAGATTGTTTGATAACTTACCAGGGGAACATCAAATTTCTTGATAATACCTTCTTTTCAGGTAATAGGTTTCGATGTTTCACAATTTTGGCAACATATCATGGTTACTGTAATAACGCAACTAGGGTGATAATTCCCATTCGTTGGTTGAGTTTGAATCTCTCATCTATTTATCTTATCCATCTTATCTTTTCTCTTATCTGTTTATCTTATCTGTCTCTTTCCTTTGGCTAATTTATAATTAAATGGGCGCAAATTCAAAATTTTGAAGGGACTCGCTCTTGTTAGGTGCGTGCATAGTTCGGTCTGGCTTCTGGATTTTTTTTTTGTGACGGGATCTTTAGAAGGGAAGGTATTGGGGGGGTTGTATTTGGTTAATCGTGATCATGACTTCAGGTCTTGAAGGTGACGGCTAGATGCAACTACTGTGCCGACCTCAGTTCGACTGGTCTGCTTAGGCTGAGGACTTGCTCGCAGTGGCAAAAACGTAAACATTCCCGTCCCTTTTTGGCATTTTGTATCGTGAACCATAAGGTCATTTTTAGTTTGGTGACGCTGTTGTTACTCCAGTTGTAGGTGACAGCTGGTAAAACAAAAATTGGTTATATTTCATATTGGTATTATTTTGTTTCACCCGGTTTGTGCTGAATGGGGCCTTCCTCGTCCTGATTCGGTGGGATCGGTGGTTGTCTCGAGTAATCTGGGGACGGGTGGTAATGGGTGTTTCTCAACGGCGCAGCACCTTGCAGGGACGAGGACACTTTGGCTGGATTGTTTGGGGGGTCTCCGGTTACACAGTTTCTGGGCCTGGATGTCATCATTCATCGCAACCATTTTTTTCTTCGTTCATTTAGTCTGTTGAGAGAACAGAGAATCGAAGTTTAAGCTTGGTAAATGCTACTATTTACTCATTCAAATTTTTCCAAATGTATCTTTTCCTTCACTCATTCAGTTTGCCAGGAGTGCAACGAGTAGAAGCTTCAGCTTTATGAATGCTATAATTTACAAATATTTTGTTTGATTTGTATACTTTTCAACCCTCTCACCTGTCAGTATACAGGGCTGTTGAAAGTTAGGGTTGGATTTTGAACACATTTAATAGCATGCCTATTTAGCTTTAATTTTTTTCTGTTTACAACTTTCACTCAATTCTTATAGAGACAGTGTGCCTGGGAATTCATAGCGTTTCAGAATTTTTTGATAGTACTTTCAGCTTACTTCAAATACCTGATTTCCGTTGCAGAAGAATAAAAATTTGTAAACTTTTAGGTTTCCAAATTTTTACACCGGGTTGTGGTGGTGTGTAACGAATTTTTCGTTACTTCTTTATACATAACCAATTTCTAATAACTTTTCCGGTTATCTTTACGGTGGTACGGGTCAGTAGTCACTGCTCAGGTCATGAACTGCAATAATGCGCTCTTTATTATCGACCTTTGAAAATGGATCATGTCAGTTCCTATTTCATGTCAAGTGATCACTTGTTTTTTCCATAAGTGTTTTTAAATAGAAAAAAACCGAGGTTGGTTTGGAACAAACCAGGTGAAGTGGTGATTTGCTCAAACCGGAACGATGATCGTTCTCTTTCTTCGATTGAACCTCGACAAAGGCAGGTGTGCTGAATGAACTGATTCTGGTACGTTACGATTTTCAAATTGAATGGCTATCGCTGTTGATATTGGTGGAGTATAATTATTTTCTTTATTTAGCAATCAATGTTGTAGTTGATCGACATTATTTTTCCGCTTTCTATATGCTTGTACTATTTGAATCCTTGGATGGTAACTGCAACGGTATTTTTGAGGGTCAAGTATGAATTCTATATTGTCAGATGTTCGTCACCTTTGGAATTATCAGTGAATTTCCGATGAAATAATCGACATATTATCTTATATCTCACATATTGGCTAATTTCTATCGAGGTTGATTTGTTTCTTGGATTAAAGTAAAGGAATAATAACAATATATATTTCGGCCATTTTGGAAAGCATTAAGTGCACATGTCTATGTGGCTGACATAATATCCGTTCACACCATTGGTAACTTTTTTTTTTAAATCAGCTCTACGCACTTTCCTTTCTTAGGTACCACATAATTGGTGATTTCGAGTGGACTAGTGCTTACCTCTCACTACCAGTGGATTATTCCAAGGATTCTGATGGCGAAGGATGTATTCGACTATTCTTTGAAAATATCATATTTTTCCTCTGCAACTTTAGAGTGTTTCTGCTTTGAAATACTATATTTTTTCTTTTCCTGGTAAAGTCTCGAGGAAATTTTTATATTTCTTTTTGAATACATGTGCTCATTCAATTTTTTTTTACTTTTCTGGTACATTTAATTGCCTTATAAAATTTTCTTTGTTTCAAAATTCAACTGAATTTCAACATAACATTCTGGGTGAGGTTTGATTTTTTTTAAAGGATTAAAATTAACTTGGAAATTTGAAACCAGAATGGCATATTTTATTGCTACTAAATTTTTTCTTTCACTGTTATCTTCCAGTCTTATATATGGACTGGGGCATATTTTTTTTATGCCATCATTCGCATCTATCTTTTGACTCTAGATTGAAATTTGAATCATAAAAACTTGAAGTTCAAAGGATATTCTTCGTTCGTATACCACGAAGTGAAGCCACCTACTGGGACAGAAGGACTGGTGCCCTAGGAAATCATACAGCATGTCTAATTCAGCCTGGTCCGGGAAGATCAAGCCAATTCACGCCAACAAGGGGGTCTAAAAATCAATAGATAACCACCCACGACCAGATTCGTCGTCGTACCGCTGGGACCAGTTTCGTCGTCGTACCGCTGAGACCACCTTCGTATGAACCAGCCTTCTTCATCTTCCTCCATTGAAGACCTCGGCAGGTATATATCGTATCACCAACGTCTAGAGGAATCTTGACTATTTGTTAATGTTCAAATTTTATTGGAGTCAAAAATTTTTCATATACATGTAATTTTTCAATTTTTTCATTAAATCTCCTTCTACTCTCCAAGTAACATTGTTTAAAGTTTTTATAATTTTTCTATCCAGTCAATGTTATGATTCAGTCTGGAATAAACTTGTTAAGTTGATTTCCTGCATATTTATTTGCCTTCCCATACAAGCTAGGTGACATTTATTCAGTAAATTTTTGTTTATCTTCGGCTTTTGTCTTTAGCAAGCCTGGCGCCCAACTCTTGAACTAGTCAAGTCAATTAATGTATGATTTTTTTTAGTGGCCCAATTTGATAAACAAGGAAAAGTCATTAATTGAATCTTACTCACGGCCTAACCGTATCCATCTGAGCAGCCTATCGGCGAAGTGATTTCGCCGTCTTAAATTTGAGTCAGATACTTCAAATTTGGGGTTAAAAAAAAGGGTGTTGCACGGTATAATGTGTTGAGATATTCTCTCGAATTCCTATCCGCGTTCTTGGTCTCCGGAAGATTTCACGGCGTTTCGGAAAATTTACATTTGCCATCTTCAGGTGATGTATCATTCATTCGATTGTTTCGAACTCGACTGCTGTTTTGTGTTATGCTCCTTAATTGGTAATGGTGGTTCTCGATTGCGCATGATTATCACGATCGGTTTCCTTCGTTCGTGCTCTGTTTCGTGTGGAGCCGGAAGACATCGTTGTTGGATTCGTCGTTGACCAGATCGCCACCGGTGCTTCTCAATCGAGCACGATCGTCACGATCGGTTTCCTTCGTTCGTATTCTCCTTTGTATGGGGCCAAGAGAGGTCGACGTTGAACGCGCCGTTGCCAGATCGCCATTGGTATGCTGGGTGAACTCTCTGCTGGAAGCGTCGATGTTCCATCCCTGTTGATGTTCTGTTGTTGATTAATTTGTCGGTATGTCAAGATAGATCGGTATCTGGTTGGTAGCATTTGACAGTCATCACTTTTGTCCAGTTCATGTGGTCGTGTTTCGCTTTCGATGGCTTCTCTTGTTGATCTTGTGTGGAAATTTTCCTTTTAAATTTTGCTGTGTCCTGTTGTTGGTTAATTTCGAAATAGTGAAGATGTGGTTTTCTTGTTTCGTATAGAAATCTTGTGTTCCTCTTTGCGAATGTTGATTCTTCTGTTTGTTTGGCCTATGTACGTCTTTTCACAATTCCCACATGGTATTTCATAGACTCCTTGGCACTCTAGTGGTGTACGGTTTTTTGGAATTTCTGAGGGTAGATCTTATTGTACGGTCTGATGTTAACGTTGTAAGGATATTCTGTCAGTGAAGAATCCTACTGATTCTAGCCCTTTCTGTGAAGCAAGAATTTTTTGCCAATCTGTGGTTCCTGAACCTCTCATCGCTTCTCCTTGGCTCTACATGCTGTTTTGATGGTATCCATTCATCTGGAGGGTCGTTTTGATATTATCCAAATCCTTTTCAATGTGGTCGAGTTATGTGTTTTGGCCACTGAGTGGATTTGTTGTGGATGGTGATGGGAATTTGCGTTCAAGTATCGATAGGTGTGAGTTCTCCTGCGATATATTCTGTGTGACCCAGGATTCCGTCGGGCTTCTTCATGATCATAACTTCTAGAAAAGCCGGTTTTTTGTCTCCCTCTGCTCACATAGTGAATTCTATCTGCGGGTGAATTTCATTGAGTTGGTTGAAGAATGTCGATAGTTGTTGATGTCCATGTGGCCAAATCACAAGAGTGTCATGGACATATTTTAGCCAACGTTTTGTTTTCAAGTTCGATGTTATGTGTGCTTTTGTTTCCACTTCTTCCATGAGAAGGTTTGCGATGACTGGTGATCCCTTTGGTGCTCCCTCTACTTGTCTGTATCGTTGATTATCATGAATGAAAAAGGTTTTTTTGATGCAGTGAGTCGCCAAAGTGATTATGTGTTCCTCAGGCTTGTTGTTGTTTCGGATTATTTCCAGATCCTCTTGATAAGGTACTTGTGTGAATAATGATGTAACGTCGAAGCTTACTAGGATGTCATCTTGTCGGATGGTTTGAGACTTCAAAATTTCTATCAAGTGATCCGAATTTCGCACGTATGATTTGACCTTCTCTGTATGAGGTTGCAGTGCTTCGGCAAGATATCATGCAAGTTGATGTACTGATGATCTTATAGAACTGACAACCGGCCTGAGAGGTGTCCCTGGCTCATGGATCTTGAGAAAGTCTTATAGTTTGGGACATTTCGATGATTTCTCGTTTGGGATGAGTTGTTCTCTGGTTGTCATTTCCAGGTAGGTCGTTGAGTCTGTCGATATTTCCTTATAGGCTGGATCATCCAACAATGCGATCATTTTGGGCTTGTAATCTTGGGTATTTATAACTATCGTTGCATTGCCTTTGTCAGCCAGTGGAATGATAATATTTTAATTTTCTCAGAAAAATGTCAGTGCCAGAAATTTTTCGTGAGAAATGTTTTTCAGAATTTCGTAGTATATACGCGATGTCTGGCCGAATCGACTCCTGTGTGTCTTTGTCACTTATTCTCTGGACGGTTGATTCCACTTTGCTGATAATGTTCTCAATTAATGTATGAGCTAGTGCGATGGCAAAGTTGAAACCTTCAGCTGGAACTTCTATGGCAACTTTGTTCAGGGGGTGGTCTGACAAATTGTGAACTCTGGAGGCTCCTATCCTTGGCGTGCTTTTGTTCGGTTCCTGGGTTAAACTGAGGTGGTTGAACTTTTGCTTCTGTTTCTCAGTGGTGATGCTGAACTCATTGCCAGCTCAGAATTCAGCCAGTGTGTCCATCTTTCCCCATAACCGAGGGTGGATTATGTTGCTAAAGGTTGAGTGAATCCCTGACAGTTTGGTGCCTGTTTGGTGCAGTTGACTTCTATTTTGATAGATGTTTGCCCGTATAAGTGCGAAACTTGTACATCTGAAGATGTCCTTTGAAGCTGGTGTTCTCAGATGGTGATATAACCTAACACATCTGGGAATTATCCTCTGGTTTCTGCAGCGTCGTAAGAAGGTGAGTTGACAGAGATGCCAAGATCTTTCCGTTCGAAGTTTCCCAAACGTTTTTGTTCGACGGAAAACCTTCTTTCCGTGAGAGTGTGGTATGTTTCTTCATATATTTTTGTAAGTATAATGTGTTGAGATAGTTTCTCGGATTTCTGTCCGCGTTCTGTGTTCTTGGTGCTCAAAAGGTCCGATTTCACGATGTTTCGGCAAATTCACATTTGTGAATGTCTGTATTCCATCCGCTTCCCCCCCTGTTCTTGCCTGACGAGTAAGTGATACTCTGACAATTAGTTGAAATAACATTAAAACATCTATCGTTCACTAACTTTGCAGGCAAGCACTGAAGATGACCTAATAAGTTGAAAGCGCTCTGCGATTGAAAAATATCGAATTGCACGAAATACAAAATTAGATTTTTGGTTCTACTCCGTGCACTTACCTCTACTACTTTCACTCAAATTCACATTTGCCATCTTCAGGTGATGTCTCATTCATTCGATTGTTCCGATCTCGACTGATGTTCTCGTGTTGTACTCCCCAGTTGGTAATGGTGGTTCGTCAATTGCGCACGATCATCACGATCGGTTTCCTTCGTTTGTACCCTGTTGTGTGTGGAGCCGAAAGACATCATTGTTGGATACGTTGTTGTCAGATCACCACCGGTGTTGCTCAATTGTGCACGATCGTCTTGGTCGGTCTCCTTCGTTCGTGTTCTGCTTTTTATGGGGCCGGAAGAAGTCGCTGTTGGACGCCGTTGTCAAATCGCCATGAGTGCTGCTGGGTGAACTCTCTGCTGGATATTGCATCCCTGTTGATGTTCTGTTGGTAGTCTTTGACTTTCATCCCTTCTGTTCTTTATGTGGTCGTTTCCGTTTCAATGGCTTCTCTCGTTGTTCTTGTGTGGAAATTCTCATCATTTGCCAATGTCCGAGTGTCAAGTATTTCATGGACTCCTTGTCACTCTAGTGGTATACGGTCCTCGGGATTTCAGAGGGGTGATCTTATTGTACGGTATATTGTAAACGTTGTAGCGATATTATGTCAGCGAAAAATTCTACTGATCCTGTCCATTGTACCTTTCATGTATAGTGAAAATATGGCGATCTTGCAACAACGCATCCAACAACGACGTCTTCTGGCTCCACACGCAACAGGGCACGAACAATCGTGACGATCGTGTGAAATCGACTAACCGCCATTACAAATTAGGGAGCACAACACGAAAACATCAGTTAAGTTCAAAACAATCGAATGAATGAGGCATCACCCCAAGATGGCAAAATGTTGATTCATCGAAAGGTCTTGAAATCGGAACTTTTGAGGACCACAAACACAGATCGCGGACATGAACTCGAGAAACTATCTCAAAAATATATATATATATATATATATATATATATATATATATATATATATATATATTATATTAGGAGAAGCTTTTTCAGGTTATTTGATTCTGGGTAGAATATATCTATTATTTTAGTTCATTTATGGCAACGTTTCGTCCCTGGCCGGGGACTTCTTCAGGTTTTATTTAATTTTTACATATTCTGAAAAGTTATTTATAATAGTTTTTTTATCATCATTAAATTTTATGTTTTTTTTTATTATATAACCTTGGCAGCATTGAATGCATTCTTCAATACGAGAGTTTTTTTTTTTTTATTATTTATAATTTTTTTTTGGAATTTTTGCTCAAGTACTTAAGCTTCTTCAGATATTGTATCTGTCAGTACAAATTCGGTTGGGTTAGGTTCGATGTTTTTGGACCCACAAGAATTTTAGTATGGTGGGTTTCTTTCTTTGGTTTATTCATTCTTGAATAGTATTGTTTTCACTGTGGTTGAGTAGTGAAAAGATAAACCAATTTTTTCGTTTATCATCAGATAGTTTGGAATTTTTCTGTTTTTCGATATTTAATATAGGAACGTTTGACATTGACACAACATACAGGGAATGAATGAATGGATTTCCTGTCTGTTGTGTCAATGTCAAACGTTCCTATATTAAATATCGAAAAACAGAAAAATTCCAAACTATCTGAATTTGCATCCACGTTTTATTCCTATAAATGAACCAAAACCCAAAAAAAAAAATTACAGAAATATAATATATATGGTTCAAGAACACAAGAAGAAAAAAAATATTTTTTATATATATATATATAAATATATATATATTTATATATATATATATATAAATATATATATATATATATATATATATGAATACATATACATATTATGTATTGATATTTGCAAAAAAATTGTTTTATATAATAAGATTGCTAATAGTTTTTATGCTATTCTTTGTGAGCCAAATTGATATGATATAGATAGATATTTTCGCCCTGTATATGTAATGTATGCTGTAATAATAATTGCTAGCGAACGTCACTGTTCTCTCGTCACGCTGCTGCCAATTGTTATCACTTTTCTCACCACGGCTAAGCAACAGTTGGTACGCCTCTTACCTCAGATAGCCGGTTCAGGGAATAGAGCCACTAACCACTGCTGTCTAATTTCAATTTATTCAATGGTCTTTGTTATGATTGTTGATCATTGTGAGAAAACAAACAACAAAGTATCAAAAAGCAATTGTTTCCTCTATTCAGGGGAACTTAATTTTACCTGGCCTACGAGAAATAACTCATACTAATGTGAATCTACAAATATTTCCGGATAATCATTAAAATCAAATCATGGATGGATAGACAGAACCTCACTTTTTCCTTGAGAGTGAAATTTTCTGTTATAGTTCAAAATAAAGTGAAATAAAGTTCTTCAGATGTGAAATACGTTATTTGTGAAATTGTTCAGGACCGGATGTGCACTATTGAAGTTTTTATACCTGCTGGAGAAGTCAGTGTTCAAGATATGCCCTGGAACTGGATCCCTTCTCACTCCAAGCTCTATCAGGAACTCCAATACCATAAATCAGGAACCATACATATGCAGAAATCAGCTTTGGACACTTGGATATGTTGTATAATTAAGGTAATATTGGTTTTGTTTTTTCAAATGTTAGAATTATTTCATTTTTCTTTCTCTCAAAATGTTGCGTGGCATTCCCTTGTAAATTCATTTTCGATCTTCTTGTGGCTTTGTTTGTTGCTCCCTTGGATACCAATTTTTTTCTTCTTTTACATTTGAATGTTTGAATTCGCGCACCAAATTGTCACATTTCACTGTTTGGGTTCATCTTATATGATTTATATATACAACTATTTTCCCATTCTCATAACTATGTACAAATTTCAATAATAATTGCTTATGACATCACCCCGTTGTTATTCTCTCACAATTTCCAATTTTCCATATGACCATCTATTCCCTGATTGGCTATTCTCATCAAGAAGTTTGCTGTTCTTCCATTGGCTACTTTTAGTTAGCTACAATTTCATATACTATATGTTTCAAATTTATAGATGTGTTGATCACTTTTTATTCATGAAAATTTTGTAAATCTAGACTTTTTGTTGTCTTTTTACCAATTATGGGTTATAATCATTATGACAGTGTATGAAATTGATTGTGTTATAGTATTTTGACATTTTTATCTATCCATATTATACATAGGCTTACAAATAAATAGAACTTCCAAAATTATGTAAAAACAATCTCTTGAAACTGATAACTATTTAGTAATTATTCTTTTTGTGGGTTTTTTCCTTTTTAAACTTATAACTGGCATAACATAACATAACAATATATATATAAAAATATATATATATATATATATATATATATATATATATATATATATATATATATATATAATAGATAGATCTAGTATCACTTGGAAAAAATATTTTTCATTCTGAATTCTTAAAAAACGAACAATTCGAATTTCCCTGAAAAATTAAAATCTTTATCGGGTAGCATCAATGAACACTCAATGCCATATTTCTTCTTAATTTCGAAATATTTCCAAATTTCACTAATTCAATTCAATGATTCGACGTCAACAAAAACAGAATATATGGGGTGGCTTGTAGAAGTGAGACAAATTGGATTCTTTTAAATCCAACTACGAATCCGAAGAGATTTCCAGCCTGTAGCGATCGAATAACATTTCCAGGAAACAATATTAAGAGGCAAAAATGACTGGAAATCTCTTCGGATTCATAGTCAGAACATAAAATCAATAATCAGTATTTCTTTTCCTGACAAAAAATCATTTCTATAGAATCCAAATATGTCTGCAATCAATTGGGGGAGGAGTCTATGTGATATTTTTCACAAATTTAATTACATACATGTTGTTGGTCATCATATTATATAAATGTGTTCCGTCTCTCATCCTATCAATTGATTTTATTCTGACTATTAAATTTTCACAACTTTTCAGAAACAATGGGTATATATGTGGCGTATCTATTGTGGTGATTTTGTTTCTGGCTTTTTCGATAAAATGTTACTATTCCCGACAATAAAGCAATAAGTCAACATTTACGGAATTCACAGGGGTTCTTCCATGAAATGCGAGAAGAATTTGGACTCTTCAGGAAATTTTCGGAAATTTTCGGAGAAAGGTGGACAGGTAGCGAATTTGTTGATCTGATTATGAACCCGAAGAGATTTTCAGCCTATACTACTACGTCAACGATAACGGAAGACACAGAGGTATTTCCATGAGAAGGCAGACAAATTTGAATTTTTCTGTACTAAAGTTTTGGTCAGGAAAAAGTGTACAGATAGTGAATTTCCATCGCATATTGCCCTCTGATATAGCTTGTCGGAAATATCGGTTATGAATCACTTATGACGTGCAGTATAGATCACTGAAGATAACTCTCATCTAATCAATGAGCGCATGTTTGGTATAGAACTTATTCATTTCTGACTAACGGAAATCAAGGAAGGTAGTTAGGTATTAATTCTTCTTGCAACCATTTTTTCGTTATATTCCTAGTTCATGTCACCACTCTTCCTGAACTAGGAAAATAAGGAAGAAATGGATGAGAGACAAATTAATACCTAATTCACCTCCCTAATTTTTGCACTCAAAAACGCATAAGCTTTTTCATCGATCCTCTGAATTCTGTGCTTCCACGTAAAAAATTGATGAAAGACTTATATGTGAAAACATGTTCCTATAATGTTAATACATTTTGACGGAATTGCTTGTACCCTGTAAGAACGTCATGGTATTTCAGTAATTGAGTACATCTGAAATTACCCATTACTCCTTGTTACAGCATAGTCCTTCAACATAAGAAGCAACATTTTTATGAGATCAAATTTCAGATAGGGGAATTCTCAGTCTGGGTGTGTCAACAAACAAAGCCAGCTCCCGATCAGAGTCTCGAGTATTCCCAGTTATTGAATTATGCCTTTGACCGCAGAGCATTGTAAACCAATACACAAGATAAATTCCGAAGATGAACTGCCGGCAGCAGCCGTATTTTATTATTTTGGCCACAGAAAGCGGTCTTAAACGGCACAAACTGAAATGAATCGCTCGCATGTAAATTGAATTGTTTTTCGATTTATCGTTTTATGTGTGAATTGATATTTTTCTCCTTTTCGAAAGACGTTGCTGTTGCTGCAGGAAAGATACTTATCTTATTGCTATTCTCTATTTATTGCACTTATGCGATGCACTCCAATCCATGTGAATATGGATATTAGTGCTGTAGTTCGAAACTTCTTTCGTAGTACCCATCAAAATTGGCATTTTGTAGGAATTGATGGATTGTAGATACTTTATTTGTATGTTTTTGAAGATATTTCATCTAATCACTTTCAGATCAGACGTATGATGAAAGTGTTGGGCTCCCTTCAACTATCTTGATCACAGCCAATTTTTCACTTCAACTGAAAATTTTATAAAGGAAAAAATTTGTAATAAAAATATCTTTTAGATGTGGACTCGGATCAGAGTTGATAAAAATTACCAATAACTATATGGGTAACAAATGGTGGCTCACATTTTTTCCTAATCTTCTGGTTGTCAACGAAATTTAACAAAAAAAAATTTAATTTAAAAATCAAGTCGGGATACTTCAATGGGATTTAATGTAAAGAACACATTTTCGAAATCTGAGAAATCTGATCTAGGCGCCTCCACCATATGTTACAAATGAGAGAGATAGTCTCCACCTATTGTTATAAATGTGTGGCAGTAATGGAAGGATCTAATTTCTTCTGAACTGGTTTTCATCGTCTCGCGATAGTACCAGCAACTCTCTTATATATCTGATTGATATTGACCCACGTAATCTATTCTCAAACCATTCGAGGTTGAATAACATTTAAACAAAATGAATGGAATAAACATCCGATTGTGCTAACCCTCCCCTGCTGTTGAAGGGCAAATTCCTCTTCCACTCGTTGTTATGAAAGCACTTCCGTGTCGTTTACAATTGTTTACTTAGATTTGAGGAATTCGCAGGATTGATAAATATACCAAAAATGTGCTCGATGAATTTATGAAGTCATTAATGGTGATAAACACTGTACTTCAAGTACGATGTGATAACAATTTCACGATGCAAAATATACGAAATTGTTTTCGCCCAGACTTTAGTTCTAAAATATGTTTTACATCATGTTTTCTCCCATGTCTCTCATGATTATTGATGAAGAACCGTGATATTCGCAGGATCGATTGAGATACCAATATTGGGCTCATTGACCAAGTGCGGTTATTTTTGGTGTCATACAGTGCACCCCAGCAGCAATAAAAATATCTTTGGAATCATAATCAGAACAACAAACGTATATATTATTATGTTATGAGAATTTGGTATATATATTTTTTTTTTATTATTTTAATAATTAATATATTTTTGCACCGCGTTGGGCGCCCTTTTATTATGTTATGATGAATTGAAAATTATTATGTTTTTATTGAATGAAAATTGCTAATAATATTTTTTTTTTTTACTATTCGTTGAGCCAAATTGATATGTTCTCTCGTCACGCTACCAACAATTATTATTTTCTTCGCCACAGCTAACAACAGTCGGTACGCCCTTGTCTCATATAGTCGGTTCAAAAGGAATTTGGCCACTGGTGGCTAACTTCAGTTTACTGAATGATCTTAGTTATGTTAGTTGATCATTGTGAGAAAATAAACAAACCAAATATCAAAAAACAATTATCTCCTTTATTCAGGAAGACTTAAAATTACCTGGCCTACGAGAAATAACTTATGCTAGAGTGAATCAAACAATTATTCACGGATACTCATAAAATGCATATCATAGATAAACAGAACCTCACTTTCTCTGTGAGAGTAATTTTCTGTTATTGTTCATAAAAAGGTGACATAGAGTTCATCGATTGTGAAAAATGTTATTCGTGAAATAGTTCAGGACCGGGAAAGCACTATTAAAGGTTTTATACCTGGTTGGAACTGTTGGTGTTCACAACTATACCATAAAAACAGGAAGTCTCCTCTCTCCAGCCTTCGTTAGGACTGCAAAAACCATGTGTCAGGAATGTATCGATGCGGGACTCAGCTTTTGGAATCGTGGATATATGATATCATTAAGGTAATCTTGTTTTGTAAAGCAAATGATGGAATTATTCCATTTTTCTTTTAGTGAAATTTTGTGCGTGCTTCCGCTTTGGAAAATATTTTCGATCTCCTCGAAGCTTTGTTTTCTCGTCGCTTCGCAACATCTTGCCCTTGTTGTTCCATTTGAAATTTCGAATTCGCGCACCAAATTGTCACTCTGCACTGTTTATATTAATGTTGCAATAATAATTGCTTATGATACCTTCTCTTTGCCATTCTCTCTCAATTTCCAACTTTTCATTTGATCATCTCTTCTCTGATTGGCTAACTTTCATAAAGACATGTACAGAGTGTTTCAAGTTTATAAATGTGTTGATTACTTTTTATTCATGATAATTTTGTAAATCTTGACTTTTAGTTGTCTTTTGAGCAATTATGAGTTATAATAATTTTGATAGTGTATATAATTGACTGTTTTATAGCACTCTGACATTTTTAAAATTTTAAATTTAAATATACTCTTAAAATTATAATAATTTATTTATTCTTTTTGTGGCTTTTTTGTCTTTTAAAATTTACAACTGGCATAACATAACATAACAACATATATATACATATATATATATATATATATATATATATATATATATATATATATATATATATATATATATATATATATATTGTTATGTTATGTTATGTTATGCCAGTTGTGAATTTTCAAAGAATAAAAACCCACAAAAAGAATAATTACTAGATGGTTAATGGTTTCAAGAGTTTGTTTGTGAATAACTCTCGAAATTCTATGTATATTGTGAGCCTAGGTAGAATATGGATAGATAAAAATGTCGAAATACTATAAAACAATCAATTCCATACACTGTCAAAATTATTATAACTCATAATTGCTCAAAAGACAATAAAAAGTCTAAATTTACAAAATTTTCAGGAATAAACAGTAATCAACACATTTATGAATTTGAAACATACAGTATATGAAACTGTAGCTAACAAAAAGTAGCCAATGATAGAACAGTAAATGTCTTTATAAAAATAGCCAATCAGGGAATAGATGGTCAGGTGTAAAATTGGAAATTGTGAGAGAATAGCAATGAGATGGTATCAGAAGCAATTATTTTTGAAATTTGTAAATAATGATAAGAGTGGAAAAATAATTGTATATATAAGTTATGCAAGATAAATATAAACAGTGAAAAGTGACGATTTAGTGCACCAATTCGAAAATTCAAATGAAAAAGCAAGGAGAAAAAGATGTAGCTAGGCGATAGAAAAACAAAGCTTCAAGAAGATCGAAAATAAATTTCCAAGCGGATGCCAAGCAGAAATTTTACTAAAAGAAAATTGGAATAATCCCATCATTTGGTAAACAAAACCGATATTACCTTAATGATAACATATCCACGGTTCCAAATGCTGATTTCCGCATCTATATAGTTCCTGATTCATGATATTGCAGTCCTGACAGCGATTGGAGAGAGGAGACATCCTGATTCATGGTATAATTAGAACACCAACAGTTCCAACCGGGTATAAAACTTCAATAGTGTTTTTCCGGTCCTGAACTATTTCACCAATAACGAATTTCACATTCGAAGAACTTTATGTCACTCTTTTTTGAACAATAACAGAAAACTGCACTCTCACGGAAAAAGTGAGGTTCTGTTTATCTATCCATGATCTGATTTATTATATTATCCGTGAATATTTGTTTGATTCACCCTAGTATAAGTTATTTCTCGTAGGCCAGGTATTATTAAGTCTTCCTGAATAAAGGAGATAATTGCTTTATGATATTTTGTTGTTTGTTTTCTCACAATGATCAATAACATACCAAAGTCCATTCAATAAACTGAAGTTAGCAGCAGTGGCAAGTGGCTCTATTGCTTTGAACCGGCCACCTTGAGATAAGGGCGTACCAACTGTAGTTCAGCCGTGGTGAGGAAAATAAAAAATGTTGGTAGCGTGACGAGACAACAGTGACGTTCGCTGGGAATTATTATTACAGCATACAATACAGGGGCAGAAATATCTATTTATATCATATCAATTTGGCTCACATTACAATATATATATATATATATATATATATATATATATATATATATATATATATATATATATATATATATATATATATATATATATATATATATACGTGTAAAATCTTAGAAATATATGGAATTTTTTTTTAATAATACTTTTTCAGAAAATTTCATTCTTCATAAAAGTTGGTGCATTCAATTAGAATAAATACGCGCATTATCAGTGGCTTGCGGCTAAGCGATAATCGGGCGATATTCTGAATTCACTATGATGTGAAGTGACATTACTATGGAAAATATTGAAAAATGTTATTGGAAAAAATTGTTTGCAATTGAAATATATTCCCAGTTATCCAGTTCAGCCTACCAATTACTAATTTCAATAACTGCTTAATGAGTTGGCCTCAATTTTTAATTTGAATAATCGACAATAATTTTTGCGTAGTAAATTACTAAATTAGCCTGAATTGTCTGTCAAAGCAATTAATTGATCTAACAAAATCTTGAAGATGAGTCCAAAAATAAGTAATGGAAAGATAATGAAATAAAGCCAGGATCCTTAAAAAAGAGGTCAATCTTTATTACAAGAATATTTGCTGAATAATTAATAACCACAAAATCAATATTCAAATTGAGACTTGCTAGGTAGGTGTACCTACCTAACTGGATTAGGGAGAATATTTTTCAATTGCAAATATTTTTTTTCGAACAGTTTTCGATATTTTCCATCGTAATGTCACTTTACTCCAGTGTATTTAGAATATCGGCCGATTCCCGGCTAGCCACACGCCACTGCTAATAACGGCTATGCTATAATTGAATGCACCAACTTTTATAAGGAATGAAATTTTCTAAGAAACTATTATTAAAAAAAACAGATAGTTTTCAATACCAATTTATTAGTATTTTGTTCCCATTGGAACGTACGAATCTGGTGTCTAGAAATGGTACGGATTGCTCGACATTTTCGGTTTCTTTAGTAAACTGGATATGCGGATCATAGTTGTTGAAGCTAAAGAGAATCTCATCTGTGGCAGTGCTGAAATGATGTAATCGACATATTTTTCATGAAAAAAGGTTTGAACGGTGTCCAACAGGTCATCCATTACGTATGCCGCAAGGATGTGTGAAATTGAATCTCCCATTAGGGTACCAAAAGTTTGTCTGTAGATTGTATCATTGAAAGAAAAATATGTTTTCTCTAAAAGAATGGTTGAAAGTTTCATACACGTCAATATCACGATGATTACGAATACTATCCCAATTTTTGTGTCCTGTATAGTTATCTGGTAATGATAGTTTGTTTAATTGTTTTGTAACTTCGAAGGAGTCTCCAATATAGTATACATCATCAGAATTTCATGCTTTTGTGAGTATATCAGTTGAGAAAGATGCGATTGGTTCTGTAGGAGAGTTTATTCATTTTGGAAGAGACTAACATTTTGGAGAAATTCCACTATAGTTGTTGAGCTTTTTTTTTGTTACATCTTTGATTTGGTTTGTGCTATGGAGGAACTCAATGAGTTTGTTACTTTTATTCAAAATGGATATAGTAGGATATTTTTTCAATTCTACAAATGAGGTGTTATTAGATAGTATGACATTCGATAAATCTCTTAATCTAAATATTGTTGTTTTTCCATGATTACTGTGACGTTTCCTTTATCAGACTGGGTGAGAATCGGATTGGGTTTATCTTTCAGAAAGTTATTGGATTTTTTTTTAAGTTTATAAAAAATTTAAGTGGTGTGATTGGACTTTTGTACATGATTTGTAATGATGTTTGTAGCTTGAGCTATAGTGGCTAGAGTTTGTAATAAAAGAAGTGATATGATCCACATCTGATAGAATCTTTTTTATAGAAATGTCTTTGCATATATGAGGTTCAATACTGGATTTTGGACCTAAGAATAGAAATTCTGAAACTTCTTCTGGATTTGATGTGTTGAAAATATTTTTTATCCTTTTGGTATTTGATTTTATGCTAAGTGGTTTTTGTCAATTTTAATGTTTTAAATTTTTTTTAAATATTTTGTATTTACCTTAAAGAAAATTTTGTTGTATTCAATTTGTTGTTTCTTATGAAAAATTGAAAGGTTGTCTCATTGGTGCGTGAAATTATTGACTTCTTTAGGTCACTAGAGAATTTATTTCCTATGTATGACCACGCATAACTTCTCACAGAGTATTCCGATTTTGATGATAATTTTTTTAATAGGGTATACCACGAAGTTGGTCCAATTCGGATTTGATGAGAAAAATTCACTCCTAATGGTAGGAAAATGGGGGATGGTTGTTGGTTCACCCACTGAATTTTTACTTCTCAAGCTATTCTACCACGCATGAATTCGTTCTGTGTTATCCGATTTTGGATGATTTTTTTTCAATAGGGTATGCTTTGGAATTGGTGCCATTGGAATCTAAAAAATTAATTATACCCTTATGGGTAGAAAATTAGGGACGATTCATTGATTTTACACCTGTAAACCGATTTTGTTGAAACTTGGCAAACATATGTAGTTCTGATGACACTACAAGATAATGGAGAACCGGAGTTGATTCGGTGATGGAGACGAAAGACAGTCGAAGGTTCTCCTCAACGGTTCACAGCAGCTATCTCGTGTTTGGGGTAATATGTAGATATATAATTACAAGTCCTGACTAACTGACTCACTGATTGACTGATATACGATCAATGCCCAGAACATACCACTGGTCTTAAGAGCAAAAATTTTGACAACATATTTTTTTGATATTCCATACCTGAAGAGGTTTTGAAATTCGAGTCATGGAAATCAGTATTTGGTCTCTTCTCCACAGATGAAAATAAATGGGTAAAATGGGGGTTGAAAGTTTGTAAAGTTAGTTTTGAAGTTAGCATAATGAAAATTGGTATTTGAGGGTTCTGTTACAAATAAAAAAATGTTGTTTCGGTGTTCTTGGAAATTCAACCCCTAAAGGGGTGAAATGGGGATTAAATTGGGATTGAAAGTTCGAAAAGGTATTCCGTTAGTTTTCAAATTAGGGTCATAGAAATTGGTAATCGAAATCTTTGTTACAATTAGAAGATATATGCATTTCTGTGTTTTTGAAAATTCTACCTCTGAAGGTCTGAAATGGGGGGTGATAGTTTGTATGGGGGTTCCGTTAGTTTTAAAGTGGGGGTCATACAAATTGGTATTCGACGTCTTTGTTACAAATCGATGAATTCGTGTTTCAATATTTTTGAAAATTCCGTCCCTAAAGGGGTAAGTGAATATGTAATAGTCGTCACAAAAAATACAAAATTCAGCGCGGACGAAGTCGCTGGTACCAGCTAATTACCTATAGTATATAACAGTTAATAGTTGAAGTAAGGTGGGTTAGTATTTTGAAAGTAATCCAAATTGAGTAGGTAGCAATAAGTAGATTTTAGCCATATAAAATTAAAAAATAAAAACTTTATAACAGAAAATTTAACTGACGAAGAAAGGAACTGAAAAGCAAACACTAAAATAAACTTCCTTAGTCTTGATAATAACTGAGCTCTTAAGCTAATGTGAGTAACTAATTTTGAGTCGGCGCCAAACAAACAATCTACGAAGATCATTAAATTTCTTTGACAAAATTATCAAAACGCCGCCGTGCATCCCGCTACCATCATTCAACGTTTCACCTTATTCAATTGCGCCCACTCAGAATTGGCGCCAACTTAGAATTAGTTACTCACATTAATTTAGGAGCTCAGTTATTATTAAGAGTAAGAAAGTTCATTTTATTTTTTGCTTTTCAGTTTCTTTTTTGGTCGCTTTCATTTTATGTTGAGAAGTTATTCATAGTTTTTTGTCTTAATTTCAGAGAGTTTTAAGATTGATGCTTAATTCAGAGTGGAATATCCCCTTCTGCCTGTGGAGGCAGGAGCAAAATCGGTGGAAAATAAATTTTGGAATATTCATTGTTTTGACCATGGAATTCAGAAATACATATCTGAACTCGGTAAGATAACAACTACTTGAATTTATTAACTGAAATACAGGTCCGTATTCGTTTTTCTTATTGAGGGTGGCCCCGTCGTATTGAAAATCACAGCGCAACATTTCAAAGCAGACTTTACAACAGCAAAGTAAGTTTCTTGAACATATTTACATATTCCCGAAAATAGAGGCGCCAGCGCAAATAAAAGAGGATGGCCATTTCGGTTTTGCCCGTATATTTTGAAAACGGTATATTTTAGATTTGGAATCATCATTCCATTGTTCACTGAGATAGGCAACTTTTGTCTGATTCAACCAACTTCGAATCTTTCAAAGTTTTCGAGATGCCAACAGTGGTACGACATAAAATACAAATATATATATATATATATATATATATATATATATATATATATATATATATATACATATATCTCTCTGTATATAAACTAAATGAGAAAGTTGTGCGATCTCCACTGACTCGTTCACAATAAGTTATCGTATTGGAGTGCCCGCCTAATAAATCCAATTATTGTTTCAGGCTAGAGGGATTGGAAAAACACTTTTATTTAATTGGTCAAGCTTCCGGAAATACTGTATTTTTTCATCAAGATATTGAAGGACAAAACGTTAGATTACAAAGAATCCTTCGTACACATCTTACGAACACATCTTTTCATTTTATGGAGGTAAACAAATATTGATGAAACATAACCACACATTTCTCTGAATCAATTCAGGAAGTTTCAACTTAATTTCAACAACTTCAGGAATGTATGCCAATACATATGTTATACAATGTTCAAATGTTGTGGCACCCATTTCCCTGTTTATTGAAATGGATCACGGACAACGGTCCGTTTCTACCATAGAGTTAAAGCACCCGAAATTGATAAAAAAATAATACGTTTCCTATTATCTCAATCACTCTGGCCTGCTAAAATAATCGAATCAGAATGCAACACCAATGCGATTGAATATCAAGAGAGATTTAAAATATATAAATATAAAAAATATAGATTTCAATTCTGTTGATGGTTGACTGGTGGTGAGGCGAAGGTCACGCTTTCCAATAATTGATCAATATTATGCTCCTTATGTTCAATGGCAATTCATTCAAGGTTTGCATTTCAGGTATTCACAGTACGTTGGCCAATTATTTTTCCACATTCCACATGATATATTCCAGCTGTCACATATTTGGGCTTCGTCGAAAAAGTTTTTGGTGCAATAGTTCCCAGGAATTCCGATAAAGATTTTTGGAATGCATTTCTGTACTACAGTGAGATTTTATTCAAGATGCTCATCATTTACTTTTTCCCACACCAGAATAGCATGAGACTATATTGATGATTAATAATTGTGTATCCATTTTCCATCAGATATTTGAATCGTGCTGATTTTCCCGAGTTTCCTAACATTATCTCATTATGAATCTGGAGTTTGTAGCTATTAAAATACCAAGTCAATTATTTTTCGTTGATTTACACTTCGTAAAACGAAAATACACTTTAACAATTGAATGAAACAATAGAAATTCACCGCGCACTTCACTGGACTCTGAACTGATTTAACTGATGATGAATGACACTATCCTTCTTGAAAAGCGCTGCGGTTTATATGGTCAATGAACACGTGTAGAATCTACTAGGGAGATCGGGGCGGCTGCTTCTTGGGCTACCTGGGCGTACTTTCGGCATATTCTGGAATATCATTACGTCATCAAGGCGCAGTCGGCGATGTCGAAGGAGGTATAACATCGTAACACTGCCACCCTGAGATTTTGATCGTCCAGAAATCAACCGAAATCAACTTTCGAAATGTATCGTGAATTTTCAACATGATTTCCTTCAGTTTATCTGCATAGTCCTACAATTCTACCCCTTTGGTGGTTGGTGATCCTAACACTAAATTAGTTGAGGAAAAGTCCGAATGCTCAGTAGCTGAGGCAAACTTTTTACTTTTTCTGTCCAATGAAAAACTGCCTTTTGTCATTGAATGTGAAGACTTGGGTACCTGGTTCAATCAACAATCAATTCACAAGACATGTTAGTCACGTATGTCAAAGTTCTTTCAATATCTTGAGACAGGGACATTCTACCCACTTCTAGGCTCGAACTGAGCCTCTGCCAATTCCTAATCATCTCGAGCCTCTCATATTGCGACGCCGTTCATGGCCCCGCTCTTTTGCAGAACGATACCACCAGGCTACAACGCATTCAAAATTTCTCTATTCGTTCCACCTATGGTATTCGAAAATTTGATCACAACAGTGTAAAATTCAAAGAAACCGGTTGACTGAGACTGGAAAAATTACGCGAACTACATTTACTCTCAATCACGCTCAAAGTCATGAAATCTTGCATCCCTAGATACCTAACCTCTAACTCATCTCCTTCAGAAACTTCGATAATGCCCGCACGCGAAACGCAAACACCTTGGTAATCCTTAAATTTAAACCAATTTGTTCGAAAGAACCTTGTCAAAATAAGGTACAAAATTTCACAACTCTTTACCTTCTCACTCCCAGTACTATGTTATAATAAATTTCATAAAGAAACTGAGAAATTTATCGCTTCAGAGATGGAGGGATTATTTGGAAATTGGCTGTACTGAAATGTCTCTTGACGTTGTCTTTGGAATCTCATAGATACACTGATTGATTGAAAATCTTTAGTCTCAATTCTGTCTGCCATCATACACCCATAGTTCTTTTATTTTTTTCTTTCCTATCTGTTCCTCTTCTTTCCCCTGGTTCAGTTGCAAAACAGCATTAGCTGATACTGCGCCTTTTTATCTCCTACTATTGATTAATTTTTGCAAATTTTTGTTAATTAAACACTTGTTATAGTGACATGTATTTTCCATAAGATGAATAAAGACTATTAATTATTATTATAGAGTAACAGGGCAATAGGAACTCCCTTTCAAAGATGATGCAAGCTGGGGTGATCTTGCTTGAATCATGAACAGCTGCTCTTCATGCCATAAGAAATAGTGGAAGGTGTCTGTTCCAGTCAATTTAATGTTTTTCAACTATATTGAATCTTTCAACCAATCGAATATAGGTCGCAATAGTTCTGGTCTTTCCTATCCCACAAACTTTCTTGAATAACTTGGTCGGATTGTTACTCCATCGGTAATTCGAATCTCTAGAATATATTGGATGCCCCTTAGTCTGGAACAGCAAAGATTTGTACCCAATTGCTAAAATAATCCATATCAAGAAAAATGTATTTGTTCCTATAATTGATCACAGAAAATGGTTCAGCTACGGCTATAAGTTCAAATTGGCACCTACATTGTATTGGTTCATGTCACCCCTATACTTCGTTAGGGAGAGCTTATACGTTTCAGAGTGGCAGAAATTTCCAGCTTATTCAACTTCCAGATGAGTAGTGGTCATGATAATGCTTCTTGTCATAAAAGAATGTTCAAAGCCAGTTTCATTTTCGGTCACATACCGAAAGCCTGAAGGAAGGCTGCAGTGGTGTTCCTACCAAAGACTGAGATACTTTCAGTACACAAATTCAAATTTCATCGCCTCGTTAGTGTCCCCTCTTTTCTCTTCAAAACAATACAGAACATTATACCGGGTGACACAGGATATCGGGCCACCCCTGTAACTTCTGCATTCGTCAACATTTTTTTCTGAAATTCGGTACAGTCATATAAGCAACCATTTTGAATTTGATCGCATAACAGTCCAATATGGCAGACTTTCGGTTTTTCTGGAAATGCCAGCAACTTTGTTTTTTCGAATGGAACACCCTGTATATTTTTACATATTCAATTTCAACAGGTCAAAACAAGTCCAAACCTCATGTCAAATGTCATTTAAAAAAAAAACTAAATTCAAATAGTTTTTTGATTTTACCTCGTGGATAAATGGGATTTGGTCAAGGCTATTCACAATGAGTCGCACATAACAAAAAAACATAATTTTTTATGAAAATTATTTTTTGTGTCACTTATTGATGAATCAATACAATCACATCACATTTTGATCAAAAAGATTTTTTTTTTTCAAATGAAACCCCTATGGGCCACCTACATGTCTCTCTAGAACATACATTCAGGAAAAAAATTACATATCATCTTTGTATTTCGGTGCAATAACAAATTGTATACGTTGTAACACCCTTTATTTTTCAACCCCAAATTTGAAGTATCTGATTCAAATTCAAGAAGGTGAAATCACTTTGCTGATAGGCTGCTCAGATTGATACGGTTAGGCCGTGAGTAAGGTTCAATTAGTGACTTTTTCTAGTTTGTCAAATTGGGCCACTAAAACAATTATTCATCAATAAATTCGACTGGTTCAAGAGTTGGACGTCAGGCTTGCTAAAGACATAAGCCAAAAATAAACAAAAATTTACTAAATAAATGTGACCTAGCTTGTATGGGAAGGCAAATAAATATGCAGGAAATCAACTCAACAAATTTATTCCAGACTGAGAATCTTAATAGTGACTGGATAATATGAGGATTAATAGAAAAACTTTGAACAATGTTGCTTGGAGAGTGAAAAAAAATCAATGAAAAAATTCAAAAATTAAATATACATAGCCAATTTTGACTCCGATAAAATTTGAACATTTACAAAGATACCTCTGGACGATGGTGATACGGTGAATACCTGCGGAGGTCTCCAATGGAGGGAGATGAAGAAAGCTGGTTTAGACGAAGATGGTCTCAGCGGTACGACGACAAATCTGGTCTCAGCGGTACGACGACGAATCTGGTCTCGGGTGGGTATCTGGTGGTTTCAGACCCCCTTGTTGGCGTGAATTGGTTTTATCTTCACGAACCAGGCTGAATTTGACGAGCTATATGACCTCCTAGAGTACCAGTCCTTATATATATATATATATATATATATATATATATATATATATACATGAGAAAAAGATGAAAGGAATAAAAAATTGTACAAAATGAAGGAGAACGGAGGATATCCTATGAAGCTCAAGTTTTTATGATTCAAATTTTAATCTAGAGTCAAGATGATATGCAAATGCAAATGATAGCATCCAAAAAAAATGCTTCAATCCATATATAAGACTGGAAGATTACAGTGAAAGTAAAAATAAAGTAGCAATAAAATATGCTATTCTGGTTTTGAATTTTCAAGTTAATTTCAATCATTGAAAAAAAATTAACAATAAGAAAAATTCAAAACAGAACAAAACAAACCTCACCCCAAACTTCTTTTAAAAATTCAGTTGAATTTTGAAACAAAGTAAGCTTCGATGACGTGATTAAATGTACCAGAAGAGTCCAAAAAAATTTTGAATAAGTAAATATATTCAAGAGGAAATATGAAAACTTCCTTGAGACTTTACTGGAAGAAAATAAATATAGTATTTCAAAGGAAAAATACTTCAAAGTTTGCCAGAGAAAGAAGATAGTATTTTAAAGCAATATTACTTCGTCAAGTACCGGAAGAAAATATAGCGTTATGAATCAGAATACTTCGGTAAGTTACAAAAAAATATTAATCAGGCCCTAGAGCAAAAGTATTCTGTTCACTTGAGATAAACAGAGGGAGACCACACGTCTTCCAGGGGGCACAACTCTCCTAGATAAAGATAGAGTTCAATTATTCTTTCCATCGGAGAATTTTCAGAGATATTTCGAAATAGGGCGGCAAATTCCCTTTTCCAATCGATAGGCCAGGTAATTCTCAAAAAAATCAATGACTTTTCCTGCAAAAAAAAAATTACCCCCACGGTGGATTGATGAAGTGGAACAATGAAAGGTAAAAATTCATGCTTGAGGAATATATTAACAATCGAGTGTTCTGAGACAAGTTCAGCCATAGGTACAAACCTCTCCAGGAGCAATTTTTTTCTCAAGAGAAAACCAAAATAATTTCATAGACGTATAGTTATGAAATGAAAAAATTGCTCACCAGAGGGATGTCCTATAAGGTAACTGCATAACTGTCCCAGAATAGTCGAATACACCCTTTGTAATCGGAATCTTTGGAATGATCCTCTGGTACTGTGAGGTAAGCGCTAGTCCACTCGAAATTCCCAATTATCTGGTACCTTAAAATGGGAAAAGCGTAAAACTGATTTCCAAAAAAATTTGTCGTCAATGGTCTGAGCGGATACTACGTCAGCCACATAGACATGTGCAATAGCTCGAATGCGGTTAATTCTTGCCAAAATGGCCGAAATATATTTCTTTGTTTTTCCTTTACTTGAATTTAAGACACAAATCAACCTTGATAGGAATTATCCAAAGGGAGTATCATATACAATATGTGAGATATAAAATAATATGAAGATAATTTAATCGAAAATTCACTGATAATTCCAAAAGTGACGAAAATCTGACAGTATAGAATTTATACTTGACCTTCAACAATTACCATGCAATACCTCCAAGAATTCGAATATAACAAGCATATTGAAAGCAAGAAAAATATGTTAATCAACTACAACATAGATTGCAAAATAAGGAAATAATCATACTCCACTAATATCAACAGTGATAAGCCATTCAATTTAAAAATCGTAACGTACCAGAATCAATTCACTCAGCACTCCTGCCTATGTCGAGGTTCAATCAAGGAAAGAGAACGATAATCCTTTCGGTTCGACCAAATCACCACTGCACCTGTTTTTCCCACACCAATCTCGGTTTTTACTCTATTTAAAAATACTTATGGAAAAAACAAATTCGACATGAAAACAAACTTGATCACCTTGACATGAAGTACGAACACACGATCACATTGTCAAGGATCGATAATGAAGATCGCAGTATCGCAGTTTAGGACCTGAGCAGTGACTACTGACTTGCACCACCGTAAAGGTAACCGGAAAAATTATTAGAAATTGATTATGTATAAGGAAGTAACGGCTAATTCGTTACAACGTTCAAAATCTACAACTAGTTCATAAGTTTCCTTACAGTTCGAATAATTTTTCAACTTAGTGAGCTATGGAAAACAACATTTCTGAATCTTGTCAACTAATTGTGTTTCGCTGTCATCTTTTCCCTAAACTCTCGAAAATTGGTAAACTTCCGAGAATGAGTAGAAATGAAAAATGAAAATTATAGGTTTTCGAAAGTTGAGATGAAAGATGACAGTAAAACACAATCAGTTGACAAGATTCAGAAATGTTGTTTTCCACAGCTTACCAAGTTGAAGGATTATTCGAACTGCAAGGAAACTCATGAACTAGTTGTAGATTTTTGAACGTATACAATTTGTTACTGCATCAAAATACAAAAAGATATGTCATGTCTTGTTTTTATTTAGGTTATATAGAGTAGTTCAGAAGGTCAAGGCTAATTTAATTTAGGTTTCGAAAAACCACAAATAACCGTACCAAAAAAAAATGGTTAAAATTTCACATAGAACAGTTTCACTTTGTGAAGAGATTTCGTAGAAAATCGACTAATGCCATTCAATTCAATAATAATTGAAGGAGATCTGATAGGCCAAATCAACACAACAATACAAAGTACAACTAACCATTTCTTTTCTGTAGCAGACTCTGAACTACACAAACAATATTTTCATCATCGGGTTCCAAGTTGTGATTATCAATCATTGATTTCTTCAATATTTTCTTTAGTTATTATTAAGTGATTATTTGTAGTAATTATTTACCGCGCACTGATTCTAGATACATTTCCATTATTTATATTGGATAGTTAGAACTGACTTTCAATCTGACAACATACTGAGCTGTGTATATAGACGTTACTTAGTTTGAGTGTTTGAGCTTAGAGGACGCTTGACTGAAAGTGATTTTAATTCCTCAATATATTCAATAGGCTACTAGTGATGACGCTTTTTGTGTTATTTCTTATTCAGTCTTCCACGAAGAAGGGTATGATGACAGTTATTATGTCTGCAATTCATGAGCTTCGATTATAGAACTCGCACCCGTGAGGTAATTCATAAGGAACATTATTTATTGGATCTGTTTTCATCTCTGCCATGTTCATTACTTTAATGGATTTTTGCACCTCATATGCTAGCTATTTCCTTTTGCATTTTTGACGTCTTGAAAATAGATTATTCGTTAAAATGATTTTTTACGTTCGTGGTTGCCACTTCTTCATAAATAAATTCGTTATGTCTATATATGTATATTCTCGGGTCATAACAGTTTTCTATACTCCTCACACTTCTTCGGTTTGATATCTATTCTAGGTCTCTCAAAGTTTTCGGATTTTTTTTTCTGTTCATTCTGAGTAGTTCAATCAATCAAATATACTTTATTGTCGAAGATATAATCTTATTGACGAAGTGTGGCTATACTTTGATTTATAAATACAAGGAAAAATTTATTTATTCACAATGCTAAAAACATAGAATTATTATGGTGAGTTAAAAACAATAGTCATAAAAATTGAACAAGTATTAATCATAATCATAATCATAAATAAAAGTATACGAAACACATCAACTCGCAATCAGTATTGAAATGTTCTGTCCAAGAATAAAAAATCATATACTGTATCGTCAAGGAAAAATAATTTTTATCTACGAAGCGTACTTAAAACTAGTATATATTACCACAGAATAGTACAGAAATAGACAATAATATATATAGATGAATGGAGAAATGAAAAGTTGTGTGGGTAGGTATATAGACGAAGACAGATTTTGCGTCATTAGAAGAATTGACCATCATCATAGAACTCCTGTAGGCCATAGTATGCGTTGAGGAAAAGTATTTATCTGACTTTCTTCCGAAACAGCTGGCGTCCCGGGATTTATCCCAAAGTTGTAGGTAGTTTGTTCAAAAATTAATTACTTTCGTACATTATTGAATGTTCAGTCTGCACTGATCGTGGAATGGGCAGAGCTATTTTTTTTTGCTACCTGACGTGTATTATGTATTTTTGCTGGATGTTCAGTATTCATTGTGTTCGCTCTATGTTTGTGTACTAAACAGGTGTTCTCCAGTATCAAGATAGATATGAAAATTCTCCGCTCAATATCGTATCATCAGCAAACATAGTGAACTTTCCCTGGATATTAATCCTGACTAAATCATTGAGGTAAATTAGGAACAATATTGAGCCGAGTACTGACCCTTGTGGCACCCCACACTTAATAGTAGAGGGGTTTTAGTTACCATCTTGCATCTTCACAATTTGTTTTCTATCTGATGAGTACGACTCGAACCATTTGTTACTTTTATTTCTGAACCCGTAATGCCAAAGCTTCTGGAGAAATATTCCGTGGTTGACACAATCAAATGCCTTTGAAAAGTTACAGAATACCGCCCCAATTGCTGAGCCCTCATTCATACCCACGCAAACCCCTCCCAAGAAGTGAAATATGGCATCGTTTGTACGTTTATTATTTTGGAATCCAAACTGAGCTGTGTTCTGAATATCATGTTATTCTAGAAACTACAACATTCTTTTACAACTGGTCAATTTTTCTTCTCAAATTTTCATTCAAGCCCAAAATAATCAGCAATGTGCTCTCCTTCCGAAGAAATTCCAAACTTTTCGTAAGATTACTACGGGGCTTTATCTTGGAGAATTCAATAAACAACTTTTCTCTTCCTAGTATGTTTTGTGTTGCTTTCAAAATTTTTTCGCTTTCAAGTTTTTGTCGTTTAGTTCACCAACTTTTTTTTCTAATTCTACAATTATATTGAATCAGTTAAATAATTCAATTTGTTTGATATCTACTTTTATTTTCTAGTATTTCAGCATTTTCCATCACTTCATTTTCACAATTGTTACGCCAATGGTTGATTATGACCTGAAAACAGCAAAACCAGAGCTATGGCAGATTGAAACACCGAATTTATGCTTGAATCACGATTTGTTGAGAGGATATTAAGAAAGTTTTTATTGTGTTTGCTATTCTTATTTTTATATATTTCATGAATATTTTTATCGCTCTGTATTACATAAATAGTATGATAACCCGGTAAAAAGAGAACCCTTGTCAATGTGGAGCTTTTGGTGGTGAATTTTCGTACGGCAATAAAGTTGAAGCGTTTTTGTTCAATTTTAAACCTTTGCGAAGACATTGTGAAGGTTCTGAGCCAGCATGTAAGCGAAAAAACTGGAATGTAATTTTAATTTTGAAAGGGTTCCAAGAAATATTATTTATTTGATATTCAATACATGCCACGAATATCATTACCAAATTTGTTTCGTAATGTAATTGAATCTGTCCCTATTAAGTAGCATTTTTAGTCACGGTACAAATTGACAATAGTTAACTGAAGTACTTCTCATTTCAATGTTCACCTTCATTCCTCTTTTTTCACTTCAACAGATGAATTGATAAATGCAAGAATAAATCTGGTTCACAATTTTCTCACCCAGAACCATAATCAATCAATTCTTTTTACAATAATTGGATTGTTTTTCGATTTATGACCTTATGTGTGAATTGATATTTTCCTCTTCCTCGAAGGCTTTGCCGTTACTGCACGGAAAGATTTATCTTATTGCTTTCTTCTATTTATTGCCGATACTTGATGCACCATTCAGTTAGAGGCGTTATTTGCTGGAATTGAAAAGAAATGCACGCCTTCCTGAAATATTTACATTTCCTTTGCCTAATGGAATCTAGAAAGCGTTATAGAGCAATTTCATTCCACTGGGAGAATATATTTGCTATTGAGAAATATAAATTTCATCAATATATCGTTTTTGTGAACGATTTTCATTCAATGATTCATAATGAAAATTCTAACCATTTTTAATGAGAACAAGTGACAGTATTACACAAGTATTTTCGAAACACCTGGTGAATTTTTTTATGATTTATTTAGAGTAACTATATACCTATAGAAACATAATTGGAATATATAACGGATGTACTGATATGAAAAAAAGAGAATGATGAAAGAACCCATAAATCATGGGTAGAATTTTGGTGAAGGTAAATTTAACGTCCTATTTCTGACAGAAAATATTTTGCCCAATAGGTCGTACGGAAAAATGTATGAAATTGCCTCAACAGTGTTCAAATATTTTTGGTTGATAATGAGTGATTACCAACCAAACAATTTGCGTATGAGTCGATGGATCTTGAAGGAGAATTATTTGTTGGTCTCAGTCAAGGTTTTTATAACCTGGTTTGACGTTCGAGTATGTAGGACTTGAGAGTAAGCCATTATCTTGATCCCTACTCTATACTATGATATTAACTGAGTTATGATAAAATGAACATTGAGTCATGATAATGTGGTTTTATCGGTAAGATATCGCAATGAATTCATTTTCCTTCGTTTTGGTCTGCCAGGACTTTTTTTTTTTATGTTGCTTTCTGGCAACCTCTTGGATACGCCATATTCTGTTTTTTTATATCTAGGTCAATTAATAGTTTTCATCTCCATACTCCTAGCATTGCCTGTTCTGTCGTGCCCATGGTTTATGTTCAACTCCAAATAGTGGTATTGGCCTCATGCTAGATTCAAATGTACGAAGTTTTATTTGTTTTGATGCTATATTGCTCTACACTACTCTGTTTCGCTCATATATCTGTTTTCAAATGATAATCTCTCATATATTTCTTAGTTTAGGTGAGGCATCATACCGATTCATGTTCGTAAGTAAGTGATGCTTTCACTTCCTCAAATTTTCATCATATCCTTTGGTTGTTTGCTTCTCTTCATTCACACTAAATCATTTGCAAATGCTGAACATTGCTGCCTTTCATGACATTATATCCGGTGATATTTATACTCGCACTTTCTGAGACACAACTAAAAAGAATCGAAAACAGTAAATCTTCTTATTTCAGTCTATCACTAGCATCAAAATTCTTGGTTACTGTCATATCATCATATCGATTATTTTCTTATCAACCCCCATTTTGATGATACTTTTTTTTAGTGTTGGAATTTGGATTTGAAATTTTTTTTTACTTTTTTATCCATTGCTTTTTTTTTCATGTAATAGTGTTTGAATCATCAATATTCTTGATCGCTTCATTCATCCATGTTTATTTTTTCCAGGTCTTTTCATTTCTCCTATGCTGCTTTCTAGCAACCTCTTGGGTACTCTTCACTCTTTATTCCTATACCTGGGTGTTATATAGTTCTCCTATTCCTTTATTTGTTTTTTCTTCCATACATCTTCTCTAACTTTTGCTTTTATACATGGTGTCCCTGGACTTCCTCTTTTCCTCTCGAAAACGTATAGATGGGGTCAAAATATCACCAGTACTTCATATCACTTCTGTTCCTAAAAGCCTTCGTTACCAAGTTACGGGCCCTCAAAGTTACACAATGAAAAATGTTTTTCTTTGATAACTTTCAAAGTGAATATTCAAAATCATCAAAATTTTGGTGATTGACTAAACAAATGAATTCCTCCGATGAGCTTTCATGCAGGAGTCAGTTGTTCTGCTACAAAGTCAGGAACGGACTCCCCCCGATGGTCCACATCCCAAAACTTTGAAGTTACAGATAATTTTTCAATAGTTTTCAACAAAATAAGGTAGACGTAGACAATTTTCTGAATGAAAGTCCTCGTGTGGAAAGTCGATCGGAGCAACGATTCTCAATAAAAATGCAGTTTTACTCGACGACATCAAACCCGATCGTCCACCATTATTTGAAATGAAAAATTTTCTTAGTAGAAATACTAATGCTAACGGTAATTCAACAACATTTATAACAGGGATAATACAAAATATGCTAAAATGAAGTCGTAAACAAAAAGTACAGTACCTAGTTGAAAGTTTCATTTACAATGTAGATATTTTTTCAAATGAAATATCAAGTTATGTGGATTCGTGGTGTTTTTGAACTAACAAGCTACTCCACTATGGAATATCGAATTCAGTCAATATTTTGTATGTACGCGTGGAATAAGCACGTTTCGTGTTGTGTTATCTGAATCTCATGAAACTCAACATTTGGATGTTGCAAATTCGTATTCACAGCTTAAAGGTTGAGGAGTTCCACTGATAAGTATAATTTCATGGGAGAAAATCTTTAACCCGAAGATAAACGCACATTGGAAGACATAACTAATAAAGAGCAAACGAATGAACCACAAAAACGGCTGCACATGAATAGGTGAAAAATATCCGGTGACTAAATTTATCTTCCATTTCTTCCACAGATGTTGACAAAAACACCTTGTAGAAAGAAATAAAATTAGTGTGGATACGAAATGACAACTGGAATGCAATTTTGTTTTGTTGAGTGGTGCGTTGTTATTGTATTGTCAATATTCTGATAGGACAGTTTGAAGTGTTTTGATATGGCCCAACAGTTTACATTCAACGAATATGCAGGTATGCATGAATTGTATGGACGAGCATTTGGTAATGCTGCAGAAGCTCGTCGTCTGTTTGCCGAGCATTTTCCCAATCGAACGTTACCGGCAAGAGAAACGTTCGAGCGTGTCGATCGCAGCTTGAGGGAGATAGGTATGTATAATGGATAATTAATTGGAGTTTTTTTTTTTGTAGGTTCAGTTTTTTCCCCAATCGAACGTTACCGGCAAGAGAAACGTTCGAGCGTGTCGATCGCAGCTTGAGGGAGATAGGTATGTATAATGGATAATTAATTGGAGCCTGTTGTTTTATTTCGATATTATTGTAGGTTCAGTTTTTTCCAAAACGAGGTGGTGAGGGCTCTCCTAGGGCTGTGCGTACCGTTGTATTGTAGGAAAATATTCTGGAAGCCATCGCTGATGATCCTTCGATGAGCATCAGAAACCTATCAGAACAGTTCCATACATCCAAGTCCACTATTCATAGAATAATTGGGGAAAAACTGCTCCACCCATATAACATCCAGAAAGTACATGCCATGCCCCCTGAAGATTTTCCAGCACGACAACAATATGCCAATTGGTTCCTGGATGAGCGAAGAGAGGATATGACTTTTATTACTCGAGTTTTGTTTACTGATGAAGCAGGTTTCAGTAGAGATGGAGTAATCAATTCTCATGACCTCCACATATGGGCCGAAGAAAATCCCCATGGGATATTGCAAACCAAAAACCAACGGAAATCCAACGTGAATGTTTGGGCTGGTATCATAGAAAATCATCTTATAGGACCATTCGTTCTACATGACCAATTAACTGGAGAACGTTATTTGGAGTTCATTCAGAACGATTTGAATGGACTTTTGAATCATGTTCCATTGCAAACCCGAAGAGATAAGTTATGTATGATAGCGCTCCTCCTCATTTTAGTTTGATTGTGCGGGACCATCTGAACCAGATTTTTCCCAATAGATGGATTGGTAGAAGTCGGCTAAATTCATGGCCACCGCGGTCTCCGGATTTGAATCCATTGTATTTCTTTCTGTGAAGGCATCTAGAAAACCTCGTTTACGCTACAACTATTCACACCAGAGATGCCTTGTTGAATAGAATTACATTACATTGTGAAGCCATACGAAACGACCCTGGCACGCTATTTCGAGTGCAGAGAGGGTGTTTGCGCCGACTAAGATAATGTATTGAGAGGGACGGGGGTCATATCGAGCAGTTTTTGTGGCGGATTTTGCATTTCTGTTTGCTCTTGAGGCTTGCGATTGATAATTTTCACCATGAGTTTTGTAAGGTAAACGTGTTTGCATGATAAAAATTCGTCATGAACATTGACCTATAATTCCTTCTTTCATTACAAATTAATCTTTTTGAATAATGGTAGACATCTCAGGTTGGATGTCGTCGAACAAAAATGCATTTTTATCAAAAATCGTTGCTCCGATCGATTCTCCACACGAGTACTTTTATTCAGGAAATTGTCCAGGTAACCTTGTTTTGTTAAAACATATTGACAAATCCCAGTCATCTCAGAGTTTTGGAGTGTGGACCATCGGGGGTAGTCCGTTTCTGACTTTGTAGCAAAACAACTGAATCCTGCATAAAAGATCATTGAAGGAATTCATTTGTTTAGTCAATCACCAAAATTTGGATGATTTTGAATATTCACTTTGAAAGTTATCAAAGAAAAACATTTTTCATTTTGTAACGTTGAGGGCACGTAACTTGGTAACGAAGGCTTTTAGGAACAAAAGTTATATGAAGTACTGGTAATATTTTGATCCCATCTATACATTCCCGGAAGGAAAAGAGGAAGTCCAGGGACACCCTGTATATTTTTCTGAAACATTTTCATTCTCATACTCCTAGCATTGCTTATTCTGTCGTACCCATAGCCCATGTTCAACATCAAATAGCAGTGTTGGCCTCATGATAGACTTTAATATATCTAGTTTCATCTGTTTTGATGCTATATTGCTGTTGAGTACACTGTAAAGCTCATATATATGCATCTCTCTTCTAGCTATTAGGAACATAGATATAGGAATTTAAACACACTCGAATTATTATCATTTCTTCAACAAATTATCATGGAACTGCGAATATACTATCAGAACTGTAGTGGTTTGCGGACTGAAACGAACATTTTTCTCAAAAATATATTAGGCGAGAGCTTTGCAGTTATTCTGACAGAAACCTGGTTGACGGACAGCATATTTGATTACAAATTATTCGATGACAGATATAATCTATTCAGAAAGATAGAAGCACTGGAAAGAGGTTGAGGGGTATCTATCTCTGAGAAGTTCGAATCCTCTGTGATATCAATAAATAGTTATTTGGAAACCTTATTTGTGGAATCAATTTTCTCTGGCAATAAATTCTTACTCAATGCAATTTATATTAGTCCAAAGTTAAGGTAGTTTCGCCACGAGACAGTTGAATTAGGAAATCATTTTCGACGGAATCGATAAATTTCAAAGAGATTTTCGATTTGAAACGCAAAAAAAAATTTTTTTTGGGGCCATGTCCCGAAAAAGCGCAGCAAAACAAATATTCAGACTCGCCCCCCCTCCTCCCCCTAGATGGTCAATCACTTCGATTTTTTTTCACAATATCTGTGATATCCTGCCCCAGCTCCTCCTCGTATTTCATGAATTCCTTAATTTTAGTACTAACGGTAGAATTAATATTGTGATATTTGCCTATGCATGGTCCATATGTTACGTGTTAATTGAGTCAACTTCAATTATATATATCTCGGGTTCGGGATGGTGAAACTTGTTAAAATTTCATAGAGTGTTGTTCACATGTTGAACAATACGTATGCCAAATTTTAATAATTTCCTAATTCAACTGTCTCGTGGCGATACTACCTTAAGCTCTCAAGTGTACGCTGATTACCTGAATGTATATGATCAACTAGATGATAATGTTACTAGTGACTGTAATTTAATTATAGTGGGGTATTTCAATATACCAATTGTTGGTCGGCTTTGAATTCAGCATGACATCTCTCATTACTGCTACACTATCACAACTGATTCATTTATTTGACACAATTCAACAACTGCCTGAATCAAGACTCCAGAACACTTGATTTGATACTGAGCAACATAATTGTTGAAGTCGTTGAGGAAGTTCTTCCGCTCATTCCCGCGGACGTGAAACATCCCCTATTAGTTTGTCGAATAGATTTACCCAAAAACAACTTCGAAAATCAACACACTAATAATTTGAAGAGTAAGCTTAATTTCAAGGCAGCAAACTTTCCTTCAGTAGGTCAACTCTTGCGCGATACTGACTGGACATTACTTGGATATTTCACAAACGTTAATGATCAGGTTCACTTCTTTTATGAAGTACTCAATAACATTCTGGGAGTCGCTGTTCCGAAATTCTCTGGCTCTAAACAACATAGAAAATCCTTTCCTCTTCATTCTATGACCTTGAAATCATTGGGAGTAATTCCAACGATTCAATCAAACGAAGTAGTAGAACGATTTAGACAAAAATGACTGTCCGTGACATGGAAAAAGCGTTTCAAAAACTGAAACCAAAAAAAATCCGCTGGTACGGATGGAATACCATGCTATCTATCCAAAGCCTGCAGTGAGTGACTTTACACCCTCATGATAATATTCTAGAAGTCTATCGAGAGTGGCAAAAATAATATTGTTTCAAATTAAAGACCCATCTCTATTCTGAGCTGACCGGCTAAACTTTTCGAATTCATCATTTCTGACAAAATGTATAATCATCTCAGCATGGGTTTTGTGAAAACATATCTATTGTACTAACTTAAGTACTTTTGTCGACAAAGTAGAGGTACTCTTGAATAGGTGACACCAAGTGGATGTAGTCTATACAGACTTTGCCAAGACTTTCGACAAAGTACATCATGACATTCTTCTAGCCAAGCTCTTATCATATGGCTCAACCAACACTCTCGTTAATCTCCCAGTAGCATACCTGTCTTATAGAGTTCATTTCGTTACATTTCAAAGAAATGAGTCACAGTCTTTTTTGGCAGGGTCTGGGGTGCCACAATGGTCTAACTTGGGTTCTCTTTCATTCTTGATTTCCATCAATGATCTACCCGACAAGCAATCTTCAAATTCCCTTCTTTACGCTGATGATTTCAAACGGCATCAATGATTATTACGTATTACAAGATATTGATATTATTCTTGATTGGTCAGTTCATAGGGATACGTGTATGATAATAGGGATACGTGTATGATAATGACCTACAATAGAAGTACTAATACGGACAATTGTCTACACAATGGATGGTACTGCTATTCACAGAGTAAATGGCTTGAAAGATCTGAGTGTGGTATTTCAAAGCAATATCAAATTCAACGATCATATCAATAAAATTAGTAATGAATCAATGAAGATGCTCAGTTTTCTCAAAAGATCTACTACTGACTTCACGAACAATGCAACTCTCAAGTATCTATATTCAACACTCGTTCGGAGCCGTATGGAATACGCATCAATCATTTGGGAACCTTCTAAACAAAATTATGGTAAAGGTCTTAGAAACTGTTCTAAACAAATTCATCGAATGGATCTATTCAAAAAAACATTAGAATAATTTTGGTTTTGAATCGGTTCAACCAATACCAGAAGAATTTGACATAGTTCAGCGCAAACATCGTAGAGGTCTCAATAAAATAATTTTTGTGTATAAGCTCCCCAACAGCCATACCTAATGTGAATACTTGTCGACCCAAATAAAATTCCAGATCCCCGCTCCTGGACTTCGTCCTGAACCAACCCTATTCCATATTCCCAAAGGAACTCCTATCATTAGTTACATACTTTCTTTGGGTTACAAATATGCTGGAGATTCGAAACGGGGTTTCTTTCACATTTCCCTTCATAGATTGAGAAAAAAACTGTCTGGCATTTCGTTCGTTACCTAAACATGGAATTTATTCAATTTCAATGCAACTACTCATGCCAAACCCCTTCACTCTCACGTATATTCGTAATAATGGTTAATTTTATACCCTTTATCTACTTCAACTCTCATTTTCTCACCTATGTACATCTGTTGAAATAGTATCACTTAGTAGTTAGTATCAGTTAGGAAACATATAACAAGGTTAATTCTGTATGTTTTCTATATATAAATGAATAAATGATTATCTCTTTTGTATTTTTTGTTTTATATCCAGGCTTCCTACTGATTTTTGTTCCTGAGTAAGTGAGGTATTCCACTTCTTCAAATCTTTGGTTGTTTCAACTTAGCTTTTTTGACCTCACTCTCTGACCAAACCATATATTTTGTTTTCTTTCCATTGACTTTTAGTGCTGTTGCTTCTACTCTTTAGTATCCCTCATAGTTCTCGTTTGCTTGTGGTTATTTACACTAAATTATCTGCAAATAATGAACATTGCTGCCGTTCATATATTATCCGGTTGTATTGATACTCCCACTTTCAGGGGCACAACTAAACAGAATCAGAGGTAGTGGATCAGAGGTAGTGGATCCCCTCCTTCGCTTCCAAATTCTCGGTTACAGTCATATCATCATATCGATTATTTTCACATTAACACCTAGTTCCTTCAGTAGATTTTAGAAAATGTTTGACTTTCTACTTCTCCACTCCAAAAAAAAAAATCTTGGCTGGATTGAAATAGATTCTGACGCAATCCTGAAGTCCTCTCAAAAAACTTCCGTAACATGAAATGTTAGTGAACAAAGTTGCTACGAAACTACTATACGGATTTATGCAACGAGACATATTCCTGGTGAGTGAGAAAGCTTTGTTTCAGAACCTTTTTCCAATATGAGGAACTGAAGGAGATTTTCGATTCAACAAAAATAAGTTTAAGGTAACGTTCATTTTGTTAACAGATTAGCAAGGAAAATTCAATTTGATTGTGTAGTCTTATGTTTACACAAAATTTCTGCGATGTGAGGTACATGAAAGTTCATTCAGAATTGAAAAGGGAAACATTCTCAATTGAATATTGATAGAAAGATTTTTCTGTGAATTGAAAAATCCACGATTAAAATGAAATTATTTTTTGTGAATGTCTAACAGAAAACACTACTTCCGGCTAAAGCACGCTGGACATTGAACTACATCTGATAGATATTCTGAAAGGCCTAACTCAAAGAAAAAATCTGAATTTGAAAATTTGCATTTTCATTCAGATAGTTATTTGATTTTCTATTCCAGTCTTATTAAGAACTCATAAAGATGAATGAGGCAAAGAGAATGTTTCCAAAGAGTATCACCGAAATTTGTAACATTACGGGGACATCGCATTCACTAGGTCTTCAATACATTTTTGTCGACGAAAATCTATTTCACGCTTCCACGATCATCAGGAAGACCGGAAATAATGGGAAACACATTTTCAAGATGATCGTGGAAGCGTGAAATAGATTTTCGTCGACAAAAATGTATTGAAGACCTAGTGAATGCGATGTCTCTCCTGCGTCAATGTTACGAATGATTTCTGGTGAGTACTCTCTTTTGGAAAACATTCTTCTTTGCCTCATTCATCTTTATGAGTTCTTAATTAAGACTGGAATAGAAAATCAAATAACTATCTGAATGAAAATGCAAATTTTCAAATTCAGATTTTTCTTTGAGTTAGGCCTTTTCAGAATATCTATCAGATGTAGTTCAATGTCCAGCGTGGCTTTAGCCGGGGAAGTAGTTGTTTCTGTTAGACATTCACAAAAAATAATTTCATTTTAATCGTGGATTTTTCAATTCACAGAAAAATCTTTCTATCAATATTCAATTGAGAATGTTTCCCTTTTCAACATGAATACCCCACAAGAGGTTATCTTGACGATGGAAGATAGTGACAAAAGTTTATCTTTCAGTCGCAGATGATTCCACATCTGATTTTATGAACATCCTGTTTATATTTTCAACAAATCAATTCATTCAGAAGTTGTGATCAAATGATAATATCCCACGGGTATGCTACAAATAATGTTGTTGATAAAGCGTTAGATTTAGATTTAGATGTTACTTACAAAACGAATTCTTGGAGCGTAGTGCTTTGTAACTCATCTTGTCTCTGTTTTTCAATCAGACAGGGTTTTCAGGTATTTATGTTGTAATAATTTTTCTTGGGTCCCATATAATCCCCGAAAATTCTTGGCGATTTTTTCAATATTTTTGAATTCTCGTGTAACTTGCTGTTGTGCGCTTTTCCACAAGTGCTTTCCAATCCTAGCCTCGAGTAACGATAGTAGTAGAAGGCGAATAGATAAACGACGTTAAAACCATTTAAATTTCATGTTGCACTTTCAGTGTATTCATAATAATATAATGTTTCATTCAATAATATAGCCTCATTGCCATAAATTCGGGGGCTGAAACGTAATCGACATATTTTGAGTAAATAAAGGTGTATCAGAGTGACGGCGGAGTGAAATGACGATGAATCTGTTTCGATTTGAAGACAAAAATATAAGTCGAGAAGACGAAAGGATACAAAGGAGTAAAGATGGAATAATACCAAGACGATGAACGAATAGCAAATAGTTAAACGGAAAACAATGCGACACTTTATGGAAACGTGAAGACGAAATGATATATAGACGTAGAATCATAGATGTGAGGACGACGAACTTCTTAACAAAATATGGAACCAACGAAAGAAGAAACTGAAAAGCAAGAAATGAAATAAACCTTCTTAGTTTTTATAATAACGGAGCTCCTATATTAATGTGAGTAACTAATTCTGAGTCGGCGCCAAACGAACATGCAATTGAATTAGGTAAAGCGCAAAATGATGGTAGCGGGATGCGGTGTTTTGATTATTTTATTTGAGAAACGCAATGATCTTTGGTGATTGTTTGTTTGGCGCCGACTCAAGAGTAGTCTCACATTACTTTAGGAGCTCAGTTATTATCAAAACTAAGAAGGTTTATTTTATTTTTTGCCTTTTAATTTCTATTTTCGTCGGTTTAATTTTCTGTAAAAAATTTTGATTTTTGATTTTTTGTGGCTGAAATCCACTGATTCTCACCCACTCAATTGATTCCAGGTATCTATTATGTTTGAGTGTCATCAGAACTACATATGTGTGCCAACACTCCTTGTAGAGCTTCTTCGGGCAATTTATCCATCGGGTTTAAAATAAACACTGATCATTGCAATTTGCTCAATTATATTGGATTTTCTATTGGAATCTCCTTATGAAAGGAATATATATGTATCATTTTGTTATCTAATAGGTTTCAGAAAAGGGAGGGCAGCTCTTTTTAGTCTTCCGTCAGAAAGAATCATGAGATTGGTACTTGTTGAATATTATTTCTCGAATTGTTTCAGTAATTTTTAACCACAATTTCAACTGAATACGTTTTGCGAAGCTGAGAAACCTTGCGGAGTCCTTTCATTTTTGGATATTGTTAGGTCACGTTAGTTTAGAATTTCAGCTCACAGAGCATTCTCATTCAGAGTAAGAGCTTTATATTTGGATTACTCAACCTTTCCCCTGAGGATAGCTATTTGTTTAACTTTGTCTCCAATAGGGAGGTTGTGAGCTGGGGTTCATCAACACGGTTCTCGCAGTAAAGTGAAGGAATAATCTTGCGTACTTATAAGGTTCCCGCAGTTGAACGATATATATTTATCCAGAGCCGTACTTACCATTATCTAGGGCGACTATAATCTTGACTGGCTGATATTTTCGCCATGATTAAGTGGAAAATTACTAACTACACTCAATTTGTAAATAAGAAAACAGTAAATTCTACGAAAATTGTACCGATTAAAATAACCTTTTGTCTTGTCAATAAGTAGAGGTTACAGTCAATAAAAATTTCCTAGGATTAACTCTCTCAATTTCCAAGTGAATTATACAATCAAGAATATATAACAGGTATATTTCAATTTGATAACAAATGTAAGTATGATAATAAGATAATTAATAAAAAAAAACCTTTTTGAAGACGAACTCTTATTCAAATGCGCTAAAAAGTAAAAAATAAGTGCTTTGGATGTGCGACGTAGGTTATTCTGTGAGTTATAGATTCAAAATCTTGTAGCTTTTTTATTTGAACTGAAAACTTTGCTCGACAAGCTTTTGAATCTAAAACTCACGGAATAACCTACGTCGCACATCCAAAGCAATTATTTTTTACTTTTAAGCGCATTTGAATGAGAGCTTGTCTTCAAAAAGGTTTTTATTAATTATTTTATTTTGTGCTTTTCAGTTGGTACGCCTTAATCTATGCATTTTTGCTATCGCATTGTCATCATGAGAGTTTTTTCTTGTATGTTCTGAGCTATCTAGTTCTTTAATGAGGGGACCATCTAGCGATCGTCCGCCATCTTGGATCCGCCATTTTGATTATATGAATTTTGACATGAAATTCATAATCTTCGACCCCGAAAACCCACACATATAAATTTTGAATCGAATCGGACCATAATTACGAAACTCGTCCGCCATATTGGATCGCCATTTTTAATTTGTAAATTTTGAATGAAAATTCTTAGTCTCCGACCTCAAAAACACCAATTTTTAATGGAACTGGACCATGGTCACAGAGTGTCAGCCATCTCGGAGCCACAATTTTTATTTAATGAATTTTGACAAAAACGTCATAATTTTTTATCCCAGAAATCCCTACATATCAATTTTCAGTCGAATCGGACCATAAACACAAATGTCGTCCACCATCTTAGAGCCGCCATTTCGTTTTTTTCTCGAATAAAAATTCCATAATGCATTGTCACGGGAACTATGAACACCTGCCAAATCTCACGTTAATCCAAAAACTGAAAGTGGGTCAAATTCAACTTGCAAGATTTGATTACATACACCGGGACAAGTGAAACTAAATCAGAGCTTGTTATAATAAGCCAAATTCACTACAATAAAATACTTGGAATATACTTTTCATGAAGGAAATATATACTCAAGAATATATAAAAATTCATGAGATTTGCTCAGCTCAAATCCATCCCCTCTATCACGTTTCATTAAAAATTCATAAAGTTCCGTCAAATGGGGTAAAGTGAATCAAAAAACGATTTTTTTCAGAATATTCCGAAACTACAAATATTTGAAAATCTGTAATAAATTACGTTTGTTGTTTGGAGCTCACCTGTCAAGATTCGTTTATTTTGCTATTTTTATTCCACTTGGAAGTGCCCTTTTTTTTGCTGAAATGTGATTCACTTTACCCCTACTTTGGGGTAACGTGAATCAGTGATTCAAATCGCTGATAGAATCACTGTATAAAATGCTTGGGTAAAGTGAACCCCTAGAAAAGTAAAAAAATAATAATAAAAACAAAATTATACACTTTGCCGCAGGGAAAATAAAAATACTCAAATTTCCAATGGTTTATTATACATTCTTAAAGTCGACATGATCCATATTGAAAATAAACTCTTCTTTCAACTGATAAAACAGATTTTTTTTAAACACTTGTTCTTGGTTTATAATTGAAGTGTTCTCAATTTTAGGGTGAACAAAATAAAAATTTTCGTGAATTCCATTTTTCTTAACACATTTACTGTTTATTAGTTAATGTTAATGGTTTCCACGTTTCCAATGAACAGTCTATCACTTTTGCCAGTAGAAAATTTCACTATTATAAAATAATCTGCTTTTATTTTCTCCTCAGTCTCGTTATTTTCTTCCTCAGTCTTATTATTTTCTTTCCATGTTCGCATAGACATTTGCCCCGCCGCACCACCGGCATTGCTCTTTGAATATATTCGTGTTCGCAGTTGCATTTTCCCCCAATTCCTATTTTTTTTCATATGTTCTTGGCATTCTGAAAGCAAAAACACTTATATTATCATTATTTATAAAATTAATCAATAACATTCCAAATTGATTTACTGTACACCGTAAAATGTATTTTAAAAAAAATGTATATAAAAAAGAAAAAATATTCAAAGAAATTTCAATATTATTATTATAATTATGAATCAATGAACCATACATTTGTAGCATAGATGATTGAAACAATTAATAAACAGAAGCTGTGCAACTAAAAGTTTCCAAGAAATGAAAAAAAATCACCAAATAACCTGTGTTTACAAATATTTGTTCATTCGAATCGCACACACTCACACCTTCTAAGCATTAGAGGTACACTGCCAACAAGTTGCGACGCGAAACGGTTGTTTGTCAAGTTCTCCGTAGAGAATTCGCTACTTCTACCAAAAATGACCGAGTGGTTCACTTTACCCATAGTGGCTTGAGTCATGCACACTTGAAAATTTCGGATTTGAAGTTGGTCGGTTATCCTATATATGATTGACACCAGCGGATAGACCAATATAATTTCAGTGGGTGTGCATGCGTGAATGTTTCCATGCATCACATTAACCCTCATCATCTTTGTTACTAACACAGAACTGAATTTAAAAAACTTTCTGTTCCACATCCGTCGAAACCATTATATTCTATGAGAGGATGGAACGATATACAAAGTAATGAAATAAACTAACCAGAACAAAAAAAATAATTTATATTACAACAAATAGTAAAAGGTAGATAACCATATTATTTAACTGGTAATAGTTGAAGTGAGGTGGGTAAGTAAGTATAGTAGGAGATTTCAGCCGGTTCTGGCTCTCCCCCCACCACTATGACGTCACATGTGACCTTGAATGGTTGCAGGTGTGCAATGTGTGTGTGTTTGACCTTGAGATTTGACTTTGAGATTTGTCATTGAGATTTGACATTAGGTTTGGTCGACTTTGAGATTCGACTACAGTTTTGACCTTGAGTTTGACCTTGAGATTCATAACATTAAGTTTTGACTTTGAGATCTGACCTTGAGTTTTGATGTTGGGATTGTTTCGGCAACCTAAAGATTTGATCTCGATGTTTGTTTGACCTTGACTAAAGTTGTGGTGTAGGCATATATATTCTGTGTAGTCATGACCTTCATGAATCCTTGTACTCTCCAAGCGAGGAGGGCGTTTGTCCTGTGAGAGAATCTCCTCAAAATCCATACAGATTGCGCATCGCATCGGACTTGGCATCGGACTTGTTGTAGGGTGGGGATATTTCATTGAAATATTCCAGGAGAAGAGTATTTCGAATCAGTGTCTCCTCCAGCAAGCTATTGAAAACAAGTTGGTGAAATGTATTCGTGTGATTGTGGTAAAGATTTCACTCGTAGTGATAATCTACGTCGACATCAACGGGAAACTTGCCAGGGAGGTCCTTCAGTGAAACGAGTTAAATTGAACAATGGCAATGACTCACCACCTGAACCACTCTATACATGTAATTGTTGTAATGTGATAATCCCATATGGTCAAGTCAATTCTCACAATAGAACACTCGCACATAGGACGAATTCATGTGTTCACTTGGGTGGTGGTGTACACCTCATTAAAAATGCATTCAAATGTCGCATTTCTAGCTACAGAGTATCTAGTGAGAATATGTATACTGAGTACACACCTTTTTTCAATGATATCAAGCATAAAGTACTCGAGCTATTGGAAAAAAACATCAAACTGCACAACTCCATCAAGGTCAACATGGAAGTGTTTGGAAGTTATATCATTCAAACTCAGGAATTGACAGACATAAAATCGTTCAATTCTCCCAATCGTATAGCAGATCGATCAACTGATTTGAATGGATTATTCGATGCGTTTCGTGACATTATATTGCCCAAAGTACGGAGTTTGAGGAGCGTGATTCAGGTTTGTAGTTATAATTGTTGCAAATGATGAAAGGTTTAATGAAAGTAATTTTTCAGGATGGAGTTGCGAGAAAATTATGTTCCTTGAGGTGAACATAAACAAATACAGTCCACTTGGCGGATCATCATATATGAAACTTCCCGAATTCATTGAGAGAAGAAAAGGTGTTGTCAACATAAAAAATGAAGACCAATGCTGCTTTGCATGGGCCGTGACATCTGCATTATTCCCCACTAATAATAATGTATCGGAGGTGTCATCCTATCCACATTATGAGACTGTCTTGAATGTAACAGGTATGGATTTTCCAGTGAAATTACGCGATATAAAAATGTTTGAGTATTTGAATGATATTTCAGTCAATGTTTATGGTTTGGAATCTAAGATTGAGAATAAGAGAGTCAAATATGAGGTGATTGGGCCCCTGCGATACTCTCAGAAAAACTCAGAATGTGTAGAGATGTTGAAATGTTTTCCCGATAAAGAAAAAATTTAATTTAATGAGGCAGAAAGGTGTTTTCCCATATAGTTTTCTGGACAACATCAATAAATTGGATCATCTAATTTACCGACAAAAAATCAGTTTCATGACAATTTAAATGAGGAACATGTATCAGAGAAAGATTATATGAGAGCCGAACGTGTTTGGGAACTATTTGAATGTAAGAGTCTTGGAGAATATTCGATTTATATTTAAAATCTGATGTCCTACTACTATGTGATATTTTCGAGAATTTTAGACGGATTTGTTTAGATACATATAAATTGGATCCAGCTCAATATTATACTGCACCTGGATTATCTTGGGATGCAATGTTGAAATATACAAATATTGAACTTGAACTGCTAACTGACATTGATATGATAAATTTTTTCAAAAAAGGCATCCGTGGAGGTATTAGTCAATGTAGCGATAGGAAGCATATAGCAAATAATAGGTTTCTGCCTGATTTCGATCCCAATGAGCAATCATCATTCATTTCATATTTGGATGCTACAAATTTATATGGACATAGTATGTCACAACCATTACCTACATCTGATTTCACTTGGCTAACTCGAGAAGAAATCACAAATTTAGACATTATGGCTGTGGCAGACAATGATCCATATGGATATGTCCTTGAAGTTGACATACATTATCCTCAAGAATTGCACGATAAACATTCAGACCTCCCTTTTTTGGTAGAAAGTATAGTGCCACCAAATTCCAAAAGCAAGATTCCAAAATTGATTCCAAATTTGAATGATAAGCGAAAGTATGTGGTTCATTATAAAAACTTGAAACAGGCCGTCAATAATGGTTTGATTGTTATGCATACTCATAGAATCCTAAGATTCAAGCAGTCATTTTGGGATGAAGCCTTACATCGATCTCAACACTCAAATGCGTAATAGATCTAATAATAAGTCTGAGAAAGATTTCTATAAGTTGATGAACAATGCAGTTTATGGCAAAACGATGGAAAACGTTGACAATAGGATCGATGTGAGGCTTGTTACACATTGGCAGAATGCTCACAGAAGTATGGGAGCGGGCGCTCTGATTGCACGACCAAACTTCAAAAGTTGCACAATTTTTAATGAAAATTTCGTTGCGATTCAAATGGGTAAAGTGAAAGTGTATTACGACAAACCACTGTATTTGGGATTCTGTGTTTTGGAATTATCCAAGACTGTAATGTATGATTTTTACTATGGATGTATAAAGAAAGAATTCGGTCAGGATGCTTCTCTGCTCTACACTGACACAGATTCTCTAATTCTGAAAGTAAATACGGACAATTTTTATGAGTTCATCAGCACCAATATAAATAGATTTGACACATCAAATTACATTGAACATAATAAATTCGGCATACCTGTAACAAATTCAGTCTTGGGTAATTTCAAAGATGAGTTTCCCAATGATCCAATAATTAGTTTTTATGGTACAGGTGCTAAAGCATACTATGTACAATCTCTTGCAACAGAAGTTAAGAGAGCCAAAGGGGTAAAAAGATCTGTGATAAAGAATCAATTGACATTGGAGGATTACAAGAAAATAGTTGAGAATGGTGGTAAAATTTTTAGGAAGATGAACTCTTTCAGAAGATCTCACATGATATGTATACGGAATTGAAAAATAAATATACATGATGATGATAAAAGATTCATAATTCCCAATACAACACAAACCCTCCCTTGGGGTCACAATGACATTGAGTTCTATCAGTGCGATCCCAATGAAACTATTCGTATATGTAATAACATAGTTAAATCTTTTTCTCAAGAATATGGCATGAATTCCGAAAGTAGATTGGATTATTTAATCGCATTATTGAGTGCAGAAATAACTGAATAATATCATTCGCAATACTCAAATTAACTGGAAAATGCATAGTTGAGTTGTTAAAATAATTAATATATATAGCATTGACATTAGTAATGAGAAAATAAAAGTATTGAGGCATACTATTGTGTTTTATTTTGAATAGAAGTAGTGAATCCTCAAAATAAATCAATCTTCAATCTGCGTCCGCGAATCAGAAATTTGTGCAATTATCGCTTCGCGGATGCGAAAAAAAATCAACCAGCGAATTAAATTAATTCGTTGCCGCAGATTAAATTAGTCCGTTGGATCGAATCGCGGTTCGGGTTGAAATTCAAACCGCGGATCGCGGCCGTGAATCAAAAGTATGGACATTGACCACTTCACGATAAGATGTCCGCTTCGCGAATACACCGCTTCGCGGTAGAAAAGTCCGCTTCGCGGTAGAAAGTCCGCTTCGCAGTAAGAAATCCGCTTCGCGGATACACCGCTTCGCGGTGAAACGCCCGCTTCGCGGTCGCAAATTTTTTTTCGAACCGCGAATTAAATTAATTCGTGGCCGGATTAAATTATTCGCGGATCGATTCGCGGATCGAGATAAATTTAATCCAGAGATCCGCGAGCCGAAACCGATCGGATAATTTTCTCTTTGATTCGCGGATTTGATCCGCGGATTAATTTAATTGCGGCGCGAATTATTTGAATTCGATCATTTTTGTACCGCTAGATTGAGGGTACGTAGATTCATTTCTATATATCTGAGATGACTTTTATATTAGAATTTCATATATGTCTGATATTTCATATATGTTAATGAATTTTGGGTGAACATATACATTGTTCTTTTTGAATGATCTCTCAATGAAATTGGAAACGTTTTTCCTCATAGGACTGATTTATATTCGTCCGGATAGAGGCTTATATATTTCTAGATCTTTGTCACAATGATCAGTGTGAATTTATCCATGTTAGTGGAAAGATGAGCAATGTTATAGACAAATTTGGTCGCAAAAGGAAATGTAGTCATACTTCAATCATACATAGGCCCACTGGTATTGGTTTAAAGCTCACACAAGATGGAGACTATGATATGCAAGGCAAACGATTGAAGAACGTTGGTGATCCAATTGATGCGACCGATTGTGTAACCCGCACATATCTCGACAATCAAATAACAGGCACGAAGGAAGTTACTCTTGCTGCTGTACAAGCATCCGTTGAATCGGCAGTGGACAATATAGCTCGTGAAGCATTGTTAGCATTCAATGAAAAAATTATCGAAGCCAGGATTACAATCAGTAGAAAATATGACATTGTATTAAAAGATTGAAGATTTGAGAAGAAATTGCCAAATCGAAAGCCACCTGATCAACCATTACTGACGTGTTCCCAACGGCTGGTCACCAACCCAACATGTAGTTGAAGATCCTCAGTATATGTGAAAATATATGATGTAGTTAAAAAAATCTGTTTTCTTGTGTGTTATTTGAAAGAAATAAAAAATAGAAGCGTGTATGTTTTATTTTGAATTTGTTGAAATATGCTCTAACTCTGGGTGGGAACTTTGTAAACATTTATTGGCATTGTATCAGAACAGTTAGAATCTTATAGAAATTACCATTTTGGTTTCCAATAAGATTTGTAGCTGAAGAGTAAAAAATAGTTTATGTAATATGAGAATTGCAATATGATATGAAAATAAAAGACTTAATGAAGTAGAGGGTGGGGCCCCAACTCGCACCACCCTGTGATACCAACCTTCAGAATGTACCCTCAACATCTACTTCATTAAGTCAGGAATCGACACAGTTCAAAATTATCAATCTAACATCATTCAAATTTATTTCGAATTTATCACATATATCACGATGTGCCCTAAAGAAGTCTTTGAATTGTTGAAGAACTAGAACTTTCATCTGATATTCAGGTTCATTCTTTTCCAGCTCTACAATTCGTTTCTTCTCTTCACAAGCTTTTCGACGGAGTTCGTTAGACGCAATGATCAGTTCATCATGTTTGATCTCCTTTGGATCAATTCATTATGATCAACAGATGACATTGCGATCCCTTGCTCCATCTTATGCATCATCTCCCGCAACTGTTGACTAGGGATAGATAAATAGTCAACCATTGAAGACGATGATGGATTCGACTTTCCAACTATTTTCTCACCTTCGACCTTGGACGATGTTGGTATAGGTTTGGATGAAGCAGCAGATGGTCTACGATAATTACCATCGATCGGTTTAGCCGCCACCGGTGCTAGGGATTCCACTACGATGGCTGTGTCGGGTACTACATTTCGCTGCCACCTGTTACTGGTGGCCCGTGCAGTTGTCATGGCGTAAGGGCTGTATTTCCTCACACCATCCTTAAACTTCTGCAGTCCCGAACACTTGGCAGATCCTCTCTTGGAATATTTTGCCTTTATTGGAGCCTGCTTTTTGGTTAGTTGCTTCACCGAAGGAGGTCTCGTGGTGAATTCGTCATCGGAATCCGAACACCTGCGCTTCATGCTTAACTTCGATGGTCCAGCACCGTCCAGGGATGGTATAGGTGACAAAATAGTTGGCCATGGCTTATTTAGTTCAGAACATTGTGATAATCTATCATCATCCTGAAGTATTTCACCTTCTCTTTGGGATGGTCCCGCCACACCAGCATCCTCACGACTATCACTTTTATCGCTATCTCCTCCAGGGCGAGCCAAAGCCATGATATTCATGATTGTTAGTGCAGCGGAAGCATCCTGCGATGGGGTGGAATTCTTCATGATGGAAATCTGAAACAAAGCTAAAATGTTAGATAGATACCAGCGAGCAGAGTCGAAGGAATGATTGTTTCGATCCAGCACTCGTAGTTTTATGCCTTTTCCCCACTCCTTGAGAGGAGGAGTCCACGTAAAGCGCATGCGCTGGCAATATGCAGGATGGGTGATGTTTACATGCCTTAGGCGAGTGGATGTTTTGGGGAGGGGGTATGGAAGTTATTTCTACGACTCATCTTCAAGTTTCGGTATGTGTGAGTTTCTTGGAGTGGGATTAAGACCAAAATCATATAAATTGAATCCTGCAATGGTAGGACTTCATTCGAAAACTCGTATCTTGTTTAGAATTATAAAAATGTGTTTCAAACGTGCCGTTGAAGAAGTCATCAACATGATGGAAGAATTGAATATTCAGGAGGAAGCAGGCTTCATGGAAGAAGAAGAAGTAGAAGCAGAAGCTGCAGGTGAAGCAGATGCAGCAGAGGCAGAACCAGCAGCAGCAGTGGAGGCCGTCAATGATGAGGGAGCATTGGATGACGAAGACGAAGACGATCATTTGGTTGCCGATGATGAGGGGCTAGGTGATGACATCTCCGACGACCTGGATGAGGTGTTGTCCAGAGGTAGGGAAATAAATACCGCATCAGTCGCCACCAGGATGACATCCTCTACTGTGTCAATTACAGTTTAACTGAGGTGATGACAAGAAATGGACTGCGGAATTTATGTTTTCTATGTTTCGACTTTAGCGGCATGATCAATTTCAACCAACGGTGTTGGGCATTTGATATGCACGTGAGAAGGAAGTTGGGTGATATCGAAATCAAAATTTGTGCCGCTGTAAAGATCCATTGTTTCAAGTGAAATTGGCAGATATATGTTGCTATTGCAATAGCTAGTTTCATTTGAAATAATGGATCATAAATGATTGTTGTATTTATTGTATATTTTTTAAATATAAATTTATTTTGATGTTGACTTTTTTTGAATAAATTACCTTTCCTAATAACAGTCCTATAATTTTTTCTACTTCCAAACAATAAACATTTCTGCATATGGTGAAATTGGTCTTAATACAAAAAAATTCTGAGCTCGAATTAATTTTCTCTTCTGAAAAGCAAATAGATCAATGTTGAAATAAAAATAAAATTAGTGAAATCTCATTTAGTCTACACATAAAATATTCTTAACTAAATAGTGAGACTTGGACTTTTCTGAAACTCGAAATGATCGATCACATTTCTACTCCACGCATTACCCCACTCCTGACATATCCCCTCCACTCCTCTGAATGATATAAATAGGATCACATGTCGATCATTTCCTCACTTCTGATAAACATGTCAGGTGTAACTAAAGCTTTGCTGACTCGAGTGAATATGTGTTGGAGCGTGGTGATTCACCACGTCCCAAATTTGTTACCAGTGGATGATGGTCCCATCCAAGTCGTGGAGATTAGCTCTACCAGTGGCCATATGGATATGGAAGCATCAACTTCAGGACCTCCAGCGGATTGGACTTCTGACTCTGATTCCGAGTCATCTTCGTCATCAACCATAGATAGAAGATCATTTCATGGAGATGACGATTGGTGGTTTAGCGATGTGGAAGGTATGAACGAAGACCATGTTTGCAATGAGTACTGCGACTGTGTTAGCGATGCGGAGTGGGAAAGAAATGAGCAGGATGAGTGGTGGGACTTAATGCATTTCCGTAGACCGGGACGCAGACAGCCGGCAGTGCAACAGCCGGAGGACGAAGTTTTGGTCGTGAGTGACGATGATGATGATGGTGTCATCGTGATAGACGATGATGATGATGTCATCATGATCGAGGATTAGGGGTGGACTTTTTATATTGGGGTGTACATTCTCACGGGTAGGTACACACAGGATGAGTGCGAGGTTGGGGCGCCATCCACAGGGGAAACGCGCGGGCGCCACCCCAAGTCCATCAAAAAAATTAATGTTATTTAATAATACAACAGCTATACATCAGAATGATTAAAGTTGAAGAACATCGGTGCGCACACAATGATATATGACAAATTTTTATATTTTTTTCCCAAATATTCAATATCACTTGGGAACAGAGAACATAATGTTATGAAGTTAAGAATAAACAAAAAATAATATCTAGTGAAATCACATTCAGTATTTACAAAAAAATATTCTTAAATTACTGATGGAAATAAGTCTATTTGAACTTGAATGATCGACTACATTCTTACTTCGCGCTTTACCTCCACTCTGACATATCCCTCCACTCCTCTGAATGATATAAATAGAATCACATGTCGATCATTTCCTCACTTCTGAACATCATGTCAGAAGTAACCAAAGCCGCTGCCGATTCCACTAGTAATATGTTGGAACGTGGTGATTCACCACAACCAAGTTTATTGGAGTTGCCAGCTGGTGATGGCTCCATTCAAGTGAATGAAGTGAGTTCTTCTGATCAATCATATGAGTCAGATTCAGACTCAGACTCATCCACTTCGTCTTCTGACGAATCTGAAGATTCCATCGATTGGGATTTTGATGAAAACGTCCACGAATGCAATGAAAATTGTGGTTGTGTTAATGACGTCGTATTCTTAGACGAGTTAGATGATTATTTGTGAGGGGTAAACTAGATATTGGGGTGTACATTCTCATGGGTAGGTACACACAAGGATGGTGCGAGGTTGGGGCACCATCCACGGGGTGGATGGGCACGGGGCGCCACTCTCTACTTTATCAAGTATTAATTTTCAAATATATTTGGAAATCAAAACATTATAATATATATATATATATATATATATATATATATTATATATATATATATATGGGACCACAATGATATATCATAAATTTAAGATTTTCTACAAATATTCGATTTCACTTGGGAAAATGAAACATGACGCTATATAGTTTATACTATACATTTATTTATCAATCACAAAATCTTTGATGGAATATTTTCAGTCTATGAACGGCATTCAATATTGGATCAATAATGTTCGCAGATTCATTTATTCTTCTTCGGAATCTCATTCGATCTGCTGCCACATATTGCCAATACATTTTTCTGGCATGTTTATGAGCGTAAGTCCAAGTTACCAAATAGTAGGTTACATTATTATTTTCATTTATCACTACTCGCTTCATAGTGCTTCAGCTGTGTGGTGTGACTGATTCAACCAACACAATTCAAATGAAATGATTACATTGAATATTATTTATATATATATATAATTCGTTGAGGATAACCTCCGACACAATGAAAAAAAACATTTTATTTTATTTTTTCATTTTATTTCTATTTATACTATGGATATAAAAATCTATGGATTCATCCCAGTCGACCTCTTCATCCGATTGCAGATATATTGTTTCGTCCGAGTCATAGTTTGAATCTTCTGCAGGTATATTGACTTGAAGATCTTCTTCTTCATTGGGCACCCATCGCTCCAAATTATCGTCCCATATAATGGTCGGTTGTGGTCGTCTCCTTTCTCGCATTTCTCTCATCAACTCTTCTATAGTCATCGAAGATGAACTAACATGATTGTCCTGGATAGTTGCACTAGCCGGAGGATTTAGTGTAACTTCCAGGGATTGCGCTGGACCAGTAGTCGAGTCAGCTGCACATATAACTTTAGACATTTTGGATGTAAGTGAAGCAATGAATCAGATGCAATTCAATTTAAAGATATCGAATGAGTAGGAGAATACAGTTAGAAGTGGGGGGAGTGCCCTTTCCCAAACACGAGTGTAGATGGGAGGGAGAGTTTCGAACACATGTATAAAAGGTGACACACATGCCAACTACAACACATTGAAGTTTCAATCATTGATTCTTACATTCGGTTTGAAAATATCATTAAAGTTATTGAAATGAATACCGCTGAAAGTTGCAATATTCTGTCAACTTTGTTGCGTGATGGCACTGACCAGTATGTGGCAAATGATGCAGTTCAGGGCTGAACCGATTCGAACATTCTACCGCTACATTGCCAGATGATTTAGAACATTTTGATATGGATGAGTTTCTTATGATGACAGACGTACCAACAACAAATGGTGAATTGGAATCCAATATTGGAATGCCTCAATTATTACCAGCCTGTGCTTCACCCCCAATCATACATATCACTGAAAATAAAAAAGGGGAAGAGAAAGTGAAACGAGTGAACAATAGGAGGAGAAATACAGTCGACGTTGCCGCAATGATGGCTCCAAAGTCTACTTCTTCCAAGGCTAAAGGAAGGTCAAGAAAAGCAATTCAAGGACATCATCATCATCTTGTACACCAGATTCCCTACCAATGTCACTATTGAATTTTGTTGATCTTTCATCCTATAGCCCCCTGCAGAAATGTGTTGGAATGAAAAAGTTGGTGAAACGAGGCATCCTTGATAAGAAAGCTATCCTTTCTCAGTGTGACGAAAAGGATCAAAGTTTGCAAGAGGACATGAAAACCATAAGTATACTTCAGGAGCGCATTGCAATCATGAAGAGAGACTTGGCAAAAGTTGAAAATCAATATGATTCTCTGCTAGCCAAAGTTGATGTGGAGCGGAGAAATAACGATGATTTGCGCAAGAATGCAGAGAAGGAGTTGAATGAATTCCACAACACCAAGGAAGCTGTCATGATGACATACCAGAAGTGCATAAAAGACTTGAACGATGTATTTCACAGTGATAGTGAATAGTTTTAATTTAATAAATGTATTGAATTGAGCATATTGAATTTGAATTGAGCATATTGATTGTGCAAATGTATTTGTGTGAGTTGTGTGTGCATGCAGAATACTGCGAGCTATTAAAATAAAAAAATACTTTGAAGCATAAACTAGTTTATTATTTCGAAACATTACATCATATAGAAATATTACAAAATGACATTCTTTGAGATCCATGAATTGTGTTCATTGGAAAAACCTAACCATTTGACAAACACTTTTTGGCCTTTTCTCTTCAATATCTTCTCGACAAGGTACACGTCAGGATTTTGAGTTTTCTGCAATTCAGCTTCATAGAAGCAGCCTTGAATGGGATTCTTATCCATGTCTTCGAGAATGTATGTTGGTGGATATGTACTGTTGACTTTGAAGACTTTGAATAATTCCGTGGTGAAGTTGGCTTCATAGCCCTTTTCGAATAAATTTTTATACTTGCTAATACGAACTATGTCATTCACTCGATATTTTGGCTTGATTTTTTTCTTCTTGATGATTTTCAACTTTGTAGTGGTTTTAACATCGATAGGTTTCATACCTATTGCACGATGTTTTTATGGTTATATCTATGCGTTATGATTGGAAGGATTTCCAACCATTTATGATTTCCATTCATTGAAAACTCCTTATAGATCCAAGTTTTGATTGTTCGAATTACTCTTTCAGCCATAGATGCTTTTGTAGCACTAAAAGTGGAATAATGTTTAATATTTTTTCGCTTCATCAATGACGAAAAATTGCTATTGTAAAATTCCTTTCCTTGATCGCTTTGCACATGTTTCGGAGAATATTTGGCATCTTCAATACCATCTCCATGGCATCAGTTATATCTTCACCGGTTTTGTTTTGACTGGTTTTGTCCACATATATTTAGAGTAACAATCGATGACCACTAAAATGTATCGATAACCTTTATTAATTTTGGCATAAGGTTGAAATTCTGCCAGATCTATTTGCCACAAATCTCCTTTGCCTTTGACGACAGTTGATCTTCTCTGGAAGTTACGACGAGCTGGCTTATGTAACTCGTCCACAATATGACGTTTGATATTATTAGCCATTCTTCTTCTTCTTCTCTGTTGATATTGCAATGATGAAGTGATTGTTCAATGAAGTTGTATCAATATATAATACCTTCTTCACGTAGCTCCTCTATTATTGATATGATCTCATTTTCATGTCCTGTATGACCGGATGCTTTCGAAGCAATTAACAGTCGCAAACGATCCACTAACTCTCTAGGTTTATTCCAGTATACATAATTCTTCGGTTTCGATGTAAACAATTTCTGTAACTTTAATTTTTTCATTCCTTCACCGCTTTGATTCAGAAGTGCATTGGAAATATTTCTCGATTTCAATAGTGGCTTGATGACTTCTTGATATTTCTTTGATTTTTATATCTTATTCCATTTTGACTTCATACTTTTTGTACAATGCTTTCGTAAAATCCAAAATTTCGATATATGTGTTTCGAATTTTTGCATCACCAACTCCAGGCGGTTTCTTGAGGAATATCAAGTTATATAAATCTGAAGTGCCAGGGTATTGACGTAATTGCATAGTACCATCCCAAAGGAAATATTTCCATCATCAAAACGGACTTCTAGATTTCCCATTTTTAGTGTCTGTGTTGAAGGATCTACCCTCACACCATAATTCACATCATATGCACTATTGCCATTTCTAATATTTTGCAAATGTTGTTTTAGTCTCAAACCATTGCTGGAAGATTCCAAATCTCGTGAACTCGTCATTGATGAAGTGGGTGTTTCGAATAGGGTAGTTGCAGCTATTTTCTCGCCATCCATATCTTTGATGGTTTCATTATCAATACCTGAAAATGATGTATCGCTGCTGAAATATTGTTTTTCCCAATTGGAGTGCTGGTTCGAATGGATCGAGAAGGTGTAGACGGTTTCACAATAGCAGCAGAAGAAAGAGCATTGAGTGGTTTTGTGATAGGATCATAAAGTTTTCAAGGGCAATCTTTTCTTCCACATTTCCACTTCTGATGGAATTGAATTTTTGTCGAACAGCTTCGGTCGCTTGAACTAGTTGACGTTTCAAATCCATTTTGGTTTCTACACATTCATCTCGCAAGAGATTCATTATTTCGATGACGAGTTTATTGTAGTGACCTTGACGGAGTTCGATGAATGATTAAGTCTTTTCGAATTGAGATATCAAGGATATATGAAACTATCAAATCCTTTGCGATATCGTCCATCACATACTTTTCGATCTTTATCAATGACAAGGAATCCATACTGATCATCCCAACAATTCACGCACATCATTTGAAATTCTTTGAATGTGACATCGGGCGAGACGTGATCAGAGAAAATATGATGTAAGTTCATCTCGTCTTGCTTGAATATGACGATGAAGTTGGTATTGTCACGCACTAGCTGTTTGGGAACTCGTGAATAGGTCTGTGCAAGATAGAAGCAATCAACATCTTTATGGCGTCCCATACAAAAATATGATCGGATAATATCCTGCTTTTCACAAATCACATCATCAAAATGAAAACTGAATTTGGTTTGGCATCAGAGGGTTGCACAATGTCTGCATTATTACTGAATGTGAAGAAACCCAATCCTTTTATTGGCGCTAACACATTGCGCAAGTATTCATATTTCGGCTGATTCAACGACTTTGAATAGAGGTAAACGTTTGCAAATCGCAATCCTTGTGGATGTGTCAGTAGAGATATCATGGCATTTGTCTTTCCGCAATTTGACGGACCGATGATTAGCGAGCGAACAGATGATGGAAGTAGTGGACCATGCCTCAATGAGTTCGCCCCATTTAATCCAGTCCCGATTTTCTCATCCAAATTATCTACTGCAAACTCTTCTTTTTGCTTGACAATGCGCATTGTTTGACGGTTCGACACTTATTAATGCAAGATGTGTGAGATATGTTTCATTTAAATGTCTACCACCACACGGAGCAGACGTAAAAGCAAGAGATCGAATAATAAAAAAAAGGTCGAGGATTTGTAAATTCTTTAATAAATAAATTGCCGTTTGAATTGCATTTACCTGGAGGATATCAATATTGTGGACCCGGAACTAAATTACAAAAACGATTGGCACGCAACGATCCAGGCATCAATAAATTGGATAGGGCTTGTAAAACACACGACATTCAATACTCGGAGAATCTCGACGATATTGAAGCTAGACATAAACAGACAAACAACTTGAATACAGTGCTTGGGATAGGGTCAAATCGAAGGACGCAAGCATTCGTGAGAGAGCAGCCGCTCTACTCGTCACCAACATAATGAAGGCAAAAGGCATTTCGGTATGGGTTGTGATGTAGACAACTCCAAACGAAGGAGAAAAAATAAATCATCGAAGAAAAATGGGCGAAATAAAATCAGAAAAGTAGCATTCGGAGCAGGAATTGTACGAAAAGTTCGGGATGAATTACATAAAGCTGGAGGTAATCAATTCGTGACAAACAATAGAAAGATGGCCACAACAATGGCGTTGAAAGCAGCACGTAAATATTTGAAAGCAGCAGGCGGAAAGAAAAAAATTCGCACACCTCGCATAATACCTATTCCGAAAGTTGGTGGAATTTTACCATTGATACCAATTTTTGCCGGATTGTCTGCATTGGGTAGTTTGGCCGGTGCTGCTGCAGGTATAAGCAGAGCTATAAATTCGGCAAGTGCGAGCAGAAATGATCTGAAAGAGGTTAAACATCATAACAGAAAGATGGAGGCGATAGCTTTAGGAAAAAGGGTAGTGGTATATTCTTGAAACCATATCGCAAAGGCCTCGGTATCTACCTCAAACCATATACATCAAAAACTAATTGATGCCTACCTCTTAAACCTCTCACAGATATCGATCTGACATATTATGCCAAACAATTGAAAATTCCACATTTTCGTGGTGTGTTCATGCGTGATAATTTGCCAGCCTCAGGACCACGTAATCATGAAACAGCCATCATCAATTTGGATGGATTCAGCGGTCGAGGAACACATTGGGTGGCATACAGGAAAAGTGGAGGAGTTGCAACATATTTCGACAGTTTTGGAGATTTACCCCCACCAGTGGAGTTGGTCCATTACTTCCGGAAAGGTATACATGCAGTCAGAAAAAATCATGTATAATTATGAACGTGAGCAGAAATACAATACAGTTTGTGTGGACACTTATGCTTGAAGTTTCTCTCTCTTCCAATCACCGAAAAACTAAAATGGATTTCACGCCAGAAATGGATCGAGAGGCTATTAAGAGAATGGGGCATTCCCTCATCGCATATTCAAGATTACGCAGCTTGAAAAAAATGAGTAAAGGTCAACTTGCAGATATGCCCAAAGAGGTCATGATTTCTTGTGCAGCTAATGAAATTGCATCGGTTTGGGAAATACTTCCCAAACACCTTCAAGAGGATATTGATATTTTAAAATATAAATATTGCTATGAACATCATATGGACAATGCAAGTGTTGGAACATCAAATTCCAGTGATGTGAATGACGGACCCATACCTCGAAAACTATTTTGTTGTTATTGCACCATCGATGATTGTAATATTGGCGCCAATAACAAACCATCGATGATTGTTAATATTGGCGCCAATAACAATCAAGTTGAATGGGACACACAATGCCGCCGAGGAAACGAAGAATTATATCACATGTGTTGTGAACAACAATAAAATGATTTGTTATCATATGAATGCAATCAGTCATGTCACGAAAGTTCGAGCTACAAGCTGTTGGATCCAGTGTCTTGAGTGCAGACTTCTACCCACCCATTGAGCTGGATAAGAATAGCCGTTATGGATTGGGGCTTTTGGGATTCTATGGATGCAACACAATCCACAACATCACGGAAACAAACAACTTGATCACTTTCTTCATTCCCGCAAATAAAGCCCTCACAGTCAGTTCTAAACGTGATATAAAAATACCAAGTGGCGCATATGAGATAGAAGAAATAAATGCTGTTATCCAACGAGAACTTGAATTCCACGTATTTCATGGCACAAAGAAACATGGATGACACCACACTGGATGAATTTTCACCTTCCAAACAAAATTAAAGAATTGTTCAGCCTTCGAGCAAACAATAATACATTCAAATGTATGTTGGATTGCAACATCATTTCAGGGTCATACATAAATGACGAATAGAACCATATCCTTTTTCATTCGATGTTGATGTTGAGCCGGGTTATAATATAACAAAGAGCCAAACAACATTATTTATATGCCCATCAGCCCGGAAGGACGTCAGTTCATCGACAACATTACTCTGCGCATATTGGATCATCGAAATAATCTCATTGATTTCGGTAGTGTGGAAGAAATAGTTGTTATATTGGAATTGAAGAAATTACAATAACGAATGTAATGGGTTTTTGCTACAACAAACGACAAAACAGTGAATACGAAATATTTTCACCTAACAAAGATCGTCATCCATCAAATATCGTCAAAAAGAAAAGCTTTGCCAGGAAGAAGGTCATTCCACAAGTGTATGCTGAACGGCAAAGACATACATTGTCAGCGAGAGATCTTAATTTTCTAAAATCTATTGGGCTCAGAATTCGACAATAAAATGGTACTAGAAGCAAACAGTGACAAGTTGAATATTTTCAATGAACCAGTGGTCGATCATTCTCTCATAAGTCTGCACGAGCATACCTATAAACCGTACGGATCACCATTGTTCAAGAATTCAGATGAAATCGAATTGCAATCAACAATCAAGATGTAATACTGGACATTGCCGACAGTTTCATTTACATTGAGGGAAAATTCAAACCAAGTGAAGTGAACAAAGTATGCTATCTTTCCAACAATGCTTTGGCATTCCTCTTCGATGAGATCCGCTATGAAATGGGTGGTGAGCAAGTTGCCGTTGTTCGAAAACCAGGCATAACATCCACAATGAAGAATATGGTTTCATTTGGTCAATCACACTCTCACATGCTTTTGACAACTGGATGGGGACTTTCCGACACAAAACAACACATCATTGATGCACCCAGTCATTTATTCAGTGGAAAACTTCCTCTAAAATATTTGATGGGTTTTGCCGAGGATTATAAGAAGAGCATTCTGAATGCAAAACAAGAACTGATTTTGATTATAGCTCGCTCATTCAAGAATTCATATATTGGAGACGTTGATGCCTCTTTGGAAATTACAAAGATTGAATGGAAAATAAAACATGTTGTGCCCGATGACAAGCAGAAGCTCAAATTATTCAGTAGAATAAATAAGAGTGGTCTGAATTCAAAAATCAAGTTGGCTTATCGTATGTGGATCTTTATGAATTACCCTCATTGCGTAGCACATCTTCAGACATATGGGCAATAAAAACAACCAACACTTTGGAAACACCTCGCTTCATAATTATTGGTTTTCAAAGTACCAACGCATCCGAAAACAGAACATCGGATGTGACTAAATTCATAAATGCAGACATTAATAACATCCGAGTGTATTTGAACTCTGAAGTCTACCCATATGAGCGTTGGAATCTGGACTTTGATAGGAAACTATACTCGTCAGCTTACTATGCATACGAGGACTTTCAACGTAGTTATTATGAAAAAGATATGAGTGAACCTCTTATGGACCTTGAAGAATTTCAACAAAATCCCCTATTTATCATTGATTGCTCACATCAACCGAGTGCCACAAAATCATCTACAGTGGACATCAAGCTGGAGTTTGAAACAAGAAAAACTAAATTTCCAGCCAACACCAAAGTCTATGCACTCATTATACATGACACCTTCTTGACTTACAATGCATTGGATGGCTCTGTTCGTAATTCATTTTGAAATGTTCAATATTTTATTTTTGTACTATATCTGAATATTTTTAAGTATATCAATAATGTTTATGTGTAATGGAAAAATAAATAAAAAAGATTTTGTAAATATATGTTTTATTTCATATCAAATATCTACATGATCTATTCATCATATTCATCATTTATATAGTTGATATTTCTCGATGATGTCATCAGGTAGGAATGGTAAAAGGGTGTGGATAAATCCTTCCAGATCCAATTTGATCATTTCTTCACAGAATTGTTGCAAGTTCAAGACTCCTTGACTGAATTCCTCACAAAGTATTGTACCCTTGACGTACTTCTCGGATAAATGTGCACATCTTTGGATTTCATCTTCATCGAAGCAAACATTCAAATCATAGACTGTAGCATGGAGGACATCTTGACTCAAAGCATTCAAGTAGGAGTTCAATCTCTCGATGGCTGTATTGATGTCCACGGCTTCCGTCCAACATTGACTCGAGTAATGCATCCACATATTGAAAACTGAAACGAAAAAAAGAATTGTTAATATATTCCATTGATATTCAAATAATTTTACTTACATGAGAAAAATGTGATGCTCCAAATATATTACTTCTACACTGAATGTTATTTTTTAATGGAGAAATATCTATATTCAACATAAAATCACTATATCCTAACTATTAACATATAAACAATATTATCATTCAATGTAGTTGAATTCTACTAGAGGTCGAGTTCTCAAACTCCCTGCTACTTGTGGACTCTGACCCAAATATGTTATTGTATATTTGAAATCTGAAGCATTTATGCAACTGACATCGTCCGCATTGAATTCATCCGAAATACTTTTTGACAACCATGATTTGAATAAAGTATCATTATCATCACGTAATGTCATCAGAATAGATCTCCCATATCGGGTTATACAAATCGTCATACCAATTATGTTGAAAGCTTTACCGATGGGTAATGATGATATTGGTCTTTGTTCAAAAGCTCCCACCCTCTTTTCAATTATTGAAGAATTGATTCTCTTCAAATCCACAACTTTTGGAAGAAAAGACATAGTAAGACTGTATGAAAAAATATAGATTATTTCACCTTATAAAAAATACACTCACTGAATTGAGAAACTTCTCGTACTCTGTATTCATCTGATGATATTATCTAACATCTGATTTCTCATCAACGACTCCACACATTTTTATAAGAGAAATCCCCACCCCATTTCCAGTAGATGGGAGTGTGAAGGTCATTGCGCACTTGACCATCAACACACTCATCAATACTCCTAGTTCACTCTTAGCTCTCTCACAGGATAAATGTCCTCCTCGCTTGGAGAGTGTAAGGATTCATGAAGGTCATGACTACACAGAATATGTATGCCTACACCACAACTTTAGTCAAGGTCAAACAAACATCGAGATCAAATCTTTAGGTAAAAAAAAAAAAACAAACAAAAATCGAAAAAACCACCTGCAACCATTCAAGGTCACATGTGACGTCATAGTGGTGGGGGGAGAGCCAGACCCGGCTTAAATCTCCTACTAAGTATTTTGGATGTAATAAAAAAACAAGTAGGTGGTAATTAGTATATTTTAGCGATAAAAAATTGAAAAATATAAACTTTTTAACAAAAAATTAAACCGACGAAATACGGAACTGAAAAGTAAAAAATAAAATAAACCTTTTTAGTCTCAGTAACTAAGCTCCTAAACTAATGTAGTAACTAATTTTGAGTCGGCGCCAAACAAACAAGCAAATGAATTAGGTAAGGCGTAAAATGATGGCATCGAGTTGCGCGGTGACATTCTGATAATTTTTTTGAAGTAATTTAATGATGTTCGTTGATTGTTCGTTTGGCGCCGACTCAAAATCAGTTACTTACATCAGTTACTGAGACTAAGAAGGTCTTTTATTTTAAATTTTATTCAGTTTGTTTTTTAATTTTTTATGGCTAAAATATACTAATTACCACCTACTTGTTTTTTGATTACATCCAAAATACTTACTTACCCACCTCACTTCAACTATTACCAGTTAAATAATATGGTTATCTACTTTTACTATTTGTTGTAATATAAATTATTTTTGTTGTTCCGGTTAGTTTATTTCATTACTTTGTATATCGTTCCATCCTCTCATAGAATATAATGGTTTTGACGGATGTGGACCAGAAATAATGTCAGTAGCGATCTGTCATTGTCAACTACGTATGTGTGTGCCAATGTTCATAAGTGAAAAATCAATTATCCCCTATTTTTCTACCCGTAAGGATATATAATTCCATTCGAAATTCAGATATGAGGTATACCCTATCTATTAAAAGAAGAATCACCAAATCGAAGAACCCAGTACAAAGTTATGCCTGATAGAATCGGTTTACGGACCAGAATTCAGAGGGTGAGTGATCAATATCCTTCATGTTGCTACCCTTAGGGTTGGATTCATCTTTCAAATTCAAATGGGACCACCTCAAGGTACACCCTATCCACTGGGGAAAGAATTATCGGAATCGGACGCCTCAGTGAAAAGTTATGCGTGATCATACATAAAAAAAATGATGAAAAAAAATATACGGGTCGATTAGAGAACCTCCTCCTTTTTGGTTTCGTCGGTTAAAAAGTGTGAATCGCCGGTTTCGAACAAGGACTGGTGGCTCAGTTGGCAGAGCGTTCGACTAGGAATCGGAAGATCCCAGTTCCGAATCCTGGCCAATCCACATGTGTTTTTTTTCAGTTCTAGTTTTCATTTTCTCGTCTGAATGCCACAAACTATTTTCATTGATATTCAATTACAGACGCTATCCACTTCATTATTTATATTAACTTGGTATGAGCCATGCACCCTTGGGAATTTCGTGTTTGAACTTGGTCGGTAATCCTATATATGATTGACACCAGCGGATAGACCAATATAATTTCAGTAGTGTGCATGCGTAAATGTTTTCATGCATCATATTAACCCTCATCATCTTCGTTACTAACACAGAACTGAATTCTGAAGTGTGAATCGCCGGTTTCGAACAAGGACTGGTGGCTCAGTTGGCAGAGCGTTCGACTAGAAATCGAACGGTCCCAGTTTCGAATCCTTGCCGATCCACATTTTTTTTTTCAGTTCTAGTTTTTATTTCCTCGTCTGAATGCCAAACAATTTTCATTGATATTTAATTACAGACGCTATCCACTTGATTATTTATATATACTTGGCTTGAGTCATGCACACTTGAAAATTTTGGGTTTGAAGTTGATAGATAATCCTATATATGATTGACACCAGCGGATAGACCAAAATATTTTCAGTAGGTGTGCATGCGTGAATGTTTTCAAGCATCACATTAACTCTCATCATCTTCGTTACTAACACAGAACTGAATTTAAAAGTGTGAATCGCCGGTTTTGAACAAGGACTGGTGGCTTAGTTGGCAGAGCGTTCGACTAGAAATCGAAAGATCCCAGTTTCGAATCCTAGCCGATCCACATTTTTTTTTTCAGTTCTAGTTTTCATTTTCTCGTCTGAATGCCACAAACAATTTTCATTGATATTTAATTACAGACGCTATCCACTTGATAATTCATATATACTTGGCTTGAGTCATGCACACTTGAAAATTTTGGGTTTAAAGTTGGTCGATAATCCTATATATGATTGACACCAGCGGATAGACCAATATAATTTCAGTAGGTGTGCATGCGTGAATGTTTTCATGCATCACATTAACCCTCATCATCTTCGTTACTAACACAGAACTGAATTCAAAAGTGTGAATCGCCGGTTTCGAACGAGGACTGGTGGCTCAGTTGACAGGGCGTTCGACTGGAAATCGAAAGGTCCCAGGTTCGAATCCTGGCCGATCCACATTCTCATTTTTCAGCTCTCGTTTTTATTTTCTCGTTTGAATGCAACAAACTATTTTCATTGATATTCAATTACAGACGCTATCCAATTCATTATTTATAGTGATTCACTTTACCCCATTTGACAGTTTATGTTCGTTTGAATATTCATTTTTGAAAGCCATGTTTTTCGATGTTAGGTCAGTGAAAGTTATCAACCTATATTTGATTCTTCACTAGTTCAACTTGGCACTCATTTTTATTAGGTAAAAATATGGAATAACAAAAATAATAAGTTCAAGATACACTAACTTATTTTCCTGAAATTCTAAATACTTGCAGGCTCAGGTCACATCGAAACGTTACTGTTGCAGCAAGCCGATCTGAATAAAATAATACTTACATTTGGAAAACAATGCCTTGGAGTTCGTGCCTTATAAACAAAATGCTGATTCATACGGCTCCCACAGTGAAAAGGTGGAAAGAGTTATGAATTTTTCAGGAAAAAACAAAACTAAGTGTGACTGCTAATAGGTCAGATTTCTCCGGGTCTAGAGATGGTCCGGGGACTTAATCTAGTAACGGTGAGTGGAGATATTTTTGTGGATCTTATACCTGCATTTCCGAATAGACTCAAGTTATGAATTTTAATAGTTGAATTTAATTTTGCATCTGCTCGGTCAAAATCAGTTTCACGTTGACAATAACAAAACCAGATCGTCAACGTAAGCTCCTCTCAAAGAGGTTCTTTCCGAATCACACCTGTAATATGCCAAACGACCTCGTAATTTTCAATCTTCACCTACTAACATTTTTCCTTGGCTAACATTCCCTTCGGCACTCATATAGACCAATCAATAGATATTTCTTCTTGACAAAAACACTATTAGGAAACCGACTGTTCCATCATACGAAATATGTTATATCTTGTTATGTTTCCTACTCCCAACTGTAATTGCTTAATTGTAGGGAATGCAAAGACAATTAGCCTAGGCACGACTCGATCGGATAATTGGTAACGGAGAAAAACGGGAAAAACCGGAAAAAATCAGAGTTTTTTTTTTTAATTCATAACACCGTCATTCTTCAAGTTTTGAAGCAGGCTCTCCACGACATGAAAGTGATCGATATGTACTTTATGTGTGAAAAACTCAGGAACTGTTGGATTATTAGTTTTGGCATAATTGCAATTTGATTTTTTCAATGCGCTTTCTCGCAGCAGACCTGGATGCGTCACAGGTGGTCCGACTTCAATAGTTTCGAAAGATTTTGGGAGGTGAAGTAGTTCCAAATGACTATTCTCACTTTGCGTTGAAATGCTGCGGTTGAGAAATACTTGTTAACATGACTGAAAACCGGCAATTGCATGAAAGTGGCTTAGGAGTGGGGATAGAGTAGCATATCGGGCGCAGCGCGCTGTATTAATATACATACACTCCTTCGCGTCTGCTGCTCTACCCCACCACTCTTTCACGCACTTGTCCATTTTCGGTCATATTTGCAAGTAGTTTCCAGCTATTTTGCAGCATTTTAACACAAAATGAAAAAATACATTCTGTAGTACTATACTTCTACTCGCGAAATCTCTTTGAAAATATGGAATCGGACCACCTATTATGCATCCAGGTCTGAAGCAATAAAGTGCATTGTAAAATTCAGATTGCAATGATGCCAAAACTAATGATGCGACAGTGCCTGAGTTTTTCACACATAAAGTACATATTAGTCACCATTATGCCGTGAGAAGCCCGCACTACAACTCAGAAAGTAGCAGAGTTATGAATATTCAATTAGAGCTATTTGATCGAGTAATTTTTTTTTGCATTTTAATTCTTTACAATTCGACCATTGAGAGTATTGCATTGCTTCATTTGTTTTCAAGTTACAAGTCAAAAACGTTGAGAAATAAAAAATTGTTTTGAAATGTTTATAACAAATTAAGCAATGACAGTTGGGACTAGGAAACATATAACAGGATATAACTACAAACCGTCTTTCGTAATATGGCACAGTCGGTTCCCTGGTAGTATTTTTGTCACGGAATCAATAGAGCAGAAGATCTCTATTGATTGGCCCAATAATGTATTCACACGACTTACCGTGATCTCAGCCTTTCTCTTCCTTCTGCCCCTTTTCTTTGAGAACTTCATAGGGCCAATTTATCAACTATACAATGGCGTTCACAGTGTTCTCCCGGATATTACATGGTATTTTTTTATGAAACCAAAGGTAAGAAATGAAAGCCTACCAAAATTACGATTTTTACGATAAATTCCCTCAACTTTCAATGGAAAAATATCATTTCGTTGGGTCGAGAAATATCAAATGAAAAACGATTTATCCATGTTTTTGGAGATTATTGACGTATGAAGTGACTTATATAATGAGTAGGGGACAAGATTTCGCTTACCTAGGACAACGCCTATGGATATACATGGTTTCCTTCCTTTATGAAAATTCAAATTATCAGGCATTCAACCTCTTTCATAATGAATACTGCGGAAATCATGGAAGACTTTCATGAACCAAACTGTGACCATTTGCTCATTCATATATTTTTTTCATCTCTTACATATAAATGCTAACTCATGTTAGTTATATTCATTTACTGCATTTGATTTTATTTGCAATAAATTTTCGTTTTTCTACATTCATTTCCATTTCGTGTGAGAAGTTCAATTTGAAAATAAGGAAATATCCTCTTAGATGTGACAATCGCAAAATGTCAAATCATTCAGCAACAAAAAGATTCTCTAATCACGTTATGTCATTCATTGAAGTTCAAGAATACAAGCAGATGTTGGGAACTTTTCACAATTCATAGAGAGTTAAAATGTGTTAACATACCACTACAGTTTTTGAAAACGAAAGTTAAACCGTGGTTTCACGATGAAATACATTTTATTTCCGATGGTGCATTCAGCCTTCGAAAATTATTCCAGTGAAATTGTATTTTTATTCTCCTCAAATACGACGTAGTTTGAATTTGTTTTCAAACACGCTGTAGATTAATTTTGGTTGGGTTAGATATATAATTCGTTTATACCATTCTTGAGAATTGTTAATTATAAATCGTCAGAAAAATTCATGGGATGGGATGGGAGCGTGAGGTAAGGATGTCCAAGGGACTCTCAAACAGGAATCTGGGAAAAAAGACAGTTGATTACGAGGAACATCAAGGATTCACGACTCCTCACATATGTGTCAGATAATTCTGACGACCTAGTCCTCCCAAAAACTTCGCCTTCATACATTAAGTGCTCTGAACTGCCACATTCACATTGAATGAACCCAACAAGCATGAACAAAAGATCAAGAAATCTTCAAAAAAAATTAAAGAAAATATCAGAGGAAGATTCAGAAGTGAATATCTAGGGAATTTGGTTTACTTTGGTTGAAGAAAAAACGATAAGTTAACTATCGGTAGTTCTCGTAGGATCTGACAAAATGAAATGAATGAGTTGGCCAAAAGAAGGAATACTCAAAATTCACCCTGGATAGGACAACATTGCTAGAATAGTGCTAATGAAATTATCGATGGATGAATTACTGCGCTCGTTGTAAAGAACATACATATTGTAAATTCTGAATGAAAATTAGGAATCAGATAATTTTCTAAATCAGAAAAAAACTTCAAGTCAATATCAACCTGACAAACAACTTCCATACAAAATGGATAGAATATCCCGATTGTCATGAAATGAAGATAGGGAAGGAAAACTTACACCAGTGTCAACCAGGCCCGGACGTTTGGTTAAGATCCCCGTTCGTTGTGGATACTGATAATTGTACTATTTAGCATTGCAAAAGGTGGAAAAATGTTACGAGTTGCATAGTACTTTGGATTTGAAGACGTGAGTGGATGAAGGTGATATGCCACAAAAATTTCGAGTTAAGTAAGGTCAAAGTTTTTTTTGTAATGTATTTTTTTCCCATTCGGGACTAGCTGAGAAACGGTGTGTCCAGGTGGTTATCAAAGATCGTACAATTTCACTCATTAACGATTCATTATTGTGAAAGGTGGGTACATATGAGAAAACCCTAATTTATGCAGATTGAAACAGATTTTTTAGAATTGTAACATAACACCTTCATCCACTCATGTCTTTATCTGTTCTCAAACACGCTGTAGGTATAATACTTTTGGTAATGTTAGATACATTATTTGTTTATACACTTCCTGACAATTATTCAATATAAACGTCAGAAAAAGTTATAATTCTTTCAATTAACTCCCGCATTCCTCCAAAATCTCCACATCCAACACTTTACCGTTTCATGAAATCAACTGTTTCAATTGTTGCTGTGTAACTTCTCTCATTTGATACTGAAATCATTCATCAATTCTATCATTTCTGGAGACGGTCCTGCATATTTGTAGTAACAATTTTAATTTCACTTCTAAATACCTAGTATTTTCCCAATGGAAACAATGGCACTACATCTATCTGAATATATCAGACCGTGTAATTTACGGCCATCTTATGAGTGGCAAAATTGATTTAATATTTTAATTTTGTGTCGCAAGATGCGGTATCAATGGTCCCTGGGGCCCGAAGGTCGAGAAGAGATATTTCAAGTAGAAGCCGCGCCGCTATCAGGCACACAATAAATTTGATAAGTTGGTTAAAGTATTTCAAGCTATTCACCTCCTGCCATCACCCCCCGTATTCCTTCTCCTAACACACTTTCAACCAATTTTCCAACATTTCAACTGGCATATATCAGCCAGCGGTGTCTTCGCAGACCTTACTCCATAGGGATAAGACAGTTCTCGGTCCCAAAGGTGGATGGGGGAGGAATTGAGTTTGTACACCTAAAATAATTTACTCTGCATTCTTATATATCAGTCACCAAGCTCGAATAATTTGGTATGAAAATCTGACTTGATTGATTTTATTCATATGAAATTTGGCAGGAAAAGGGAAATAAATCAGAAATTTAATTATACTCACGCTCATTCCCCATTCAACAATAATTCCTCAATTCCATACAGAATTCAAATTGAAGATATTTCATACCAAAAAATATTTCATGTTTTCGACACGAATGAATGATGACCGCCCAAAATGGAGTTTTCATTATTTTGGGAATTGTACTTAGTATATTTTCCGTTTAGATAGTTTTGTTAAAAAAGACAGAATGTTATCCTTATAGTTGAAACTGACATTTGACAATTTTTACATGGATATTAGGATATTTCGATGATGGTCATTTGTGTTTCTGTTTATGAACATGATATTCAATCATAACTTCGAAACACTACCTGGCAATGCTGCTTATCTGTCATCTAGCTCAGCAAGGTTTTTATTTTTAGTTTTCCAGTCGAATTGATTAGGTGTGTTTCAATGCCTCACAAATGATTGATAATTATGGTTTGTCGAGTGCTGTGGAGTGTGCTGACTTCATCTATTAGTTCTGACTTTATTTACCAGTTTGGATATAACTAGGTTCGTTTGTTTTCATAACGAACATTTTCATTATCTTTGAGTCAATACGTATCGCCAGTAGCTTGCATCAAATGTTAATAAGGTTTCCCAGACCTACGATTCTCACACAATCAGTTCGGAATTCCACATATTGAATGTTGTTTGCATCAAACTATTGCCAGTGTAGGTAAGGTAAGGCAAACAGCGGTTTCCACATTGTGGTTGAATTTGACCAAAAAAATTAAATATTAAAAAAATAAATACTGTAATTTGTTAGTTTACATTCTCCCTCTCTCTCTCTTTCTCTCTCTCTCTTTATTCCATTATCAAGACATCTGAAAAAAACAAAATCACATTGTCAAAATGCTTTTTTTATGAAATATAAAAAACTTACTAACTGGACTTGGCTAACAGGCAAATATCGGTGCAAATCATAAATTAGAGCTTAAATATCAATTTGTGAAACACATCTTGAAATAATTGAAAAATTTCATGTTCACTATGAAAATTTGAGTCGAAATTTAGGGAATTAAACACGTTATCTCTGCCATGGGTCATCGAGAATGGATTGTGAAAGTGGTTAGAATAAATTGACAGGATGGTCGAACCAATGGAGGGAGAGCACATGTTTAATCCCACTATTCGACGATAGTTTATGGCGGATGATTTGGAAATTCCACAGCGTCACTTTCGCACTTATTGTCAAAAGTAACTGTATATACCTAACGCTGAGATTTGCAATGTCAGAACGTTTATTCATACAATTACGTTGACTATTTATGTGAACCATTTCTAGAAAATGTCCATTGAAAAGGTTTTTTGTCTGGCCAAAATACTAGGATTATTAAAATTACCAAAATGTTTTAAGTTTGATATTGTGCGCAGCAAGTGCACAACTATTTTTGTTTGAAGATTGTTTATTGATTTAAGATTTTATTGATGATGTGCACCGATATTTTCCTGTAAGCAACCCCCAGTTGTAAGTTATTTATATTTTATGAAAAAAGCATTTTGACAATGTGATTTTGTTCTTTTCAGATGTCTTGACTGCAACCTCAAAGAAAACAGAGAATTTGTTTTTTTGTGTTTTTCTGTGTTTTTTGTGTTTTCTAAACTTTAGTTATATTTGTTTTTCTTAGGTTTTTGGATTCTTGAAAAATTAGGTGTTTTTTTTTTAAATTATATATTTTGAACAAGACATTTCGCTCCTTGTTGGGAGCTTTTTAATTTTTTTTAATAATATAATTACATTGATTGTTTGGTAATCTGCAAGGGAATACATTGTTTATATGATATTTGATTAATTATAACCTGCAAGTACGTACCATGCCAAACATTTCATTAAAACAATACATTTTCTACCGTCTAATGATTGTGTGGTAGTGTTTTGGTTCTTCTGTAGAGCTCATCCAGTATTGAAACGACCTGTTGGTAGGTAGAGAGGGGGAAAACACGAGTGGACACGATTTGCTGTGCTACGGCGGATCTTCACCAGTGTCTTGGCATGCAGCGTTTGGAAGGTTAGGTTTGTTTGATTAATAAATAGGTAGTGCAGTTATTTATTCAACTTTGCTGGGCAGTAACAATTTGAAATGTTTTAATTATTTATTCAGCTAGTTTTTTTATCAGTAATTCAATGTTGAAAAATCAAGGTCGAGATTTTAAATTGTTATTGGCAGAACCAAGCAGAAAATTTCAATGTGTAGTTTTTTATGGTTTGCAGCAAAAGTATATCACCATATTTTTACATAGGGCAGAGGAACATTCAAGTCATTCATGATAAAAAAAATAATTAGCCCTCTTGTATATTCGTATTTTTTTAATAAAACAATCTATAAATCTCAAAACTTGTCCCCATCTTGGAGTGACCGTTTGGAATTTTTATGGAAAAACTAGCTGAATCCGGCATGCATTGCAATGCCACGCAAATAAAATATCTGTCTGTCTGTTTCGTTCCGGTCACGTTTCCGGTACCGTCCCGGTCTATCTGTCTATTTTTATATCTACGTATTGAATTTTAACAAAAAAAACCTAATTTCCGACCCCAAAAACCCCCACGGTCCATAATATATATATATATATATATATATATATATATATTGATATGTTATGAAAAATTTTCAAATATAATATTGTAATATTTTTGCCCCACGTTTTGGGTGCCAATTGATATGGTGTGATAATTTTGGAAATATATATTTTTTTATTATTATTGTTATAATTAATATATTTTTGCACCGCGTTGGGCGACAATTTGATATGGTTTGATATTTTGAAAAATCTATAATTTGTAACTTAAAATGAAGATAGGTAATTATTTTTGGTATTCTTTGAGAATCAAATTTATATGATATAAATAGATATTTCTGACCCTGTTATAATAATTGTCAGCGAACGTCACTGTTCTCTCGTCACGCTACCAACAATTATTATTTTCTTCGCCACAGCTAACAACAGTCGGTACGCCCTTGTCTCATATAGTCGGTTCAAAAGGAATTTGGCCACTGGTGGCTAACTTCAGTTTACTGAATGATCTTAGTTATGTTATTTGATCATTGTGAGAAAATAAACAAACCAAATATCAAAAACAATTATCTCCTTTATTCAGGAAGACTTAAAAATACCTGGCCTACGAGAAATAACTTATGCTAGAGTGAATCAAACAATTATTCACGGATACTCATAAAATGCATATCATGGATAGATAAACAGAACCTCACTTTCTCTGTGAGAGTAATTTTCTGTTATTGCTCATAAGAAGGTGACATAGAGTTCATCGTTTGTGAAAAATGTTATTTGTGAAATAGTTCAGGACCGGGAAAGCACTATTAAAGGTTTTATACCTGGTTGGAACTCTTGGTGTTCACAACTATACCATAAAAACCTCACGATCATTTTCGTCTGATACTTTCCTATACCTATCTCAAGCGGTTTTCGAGAAATTCATTGATTTCCTTATTTTCAGTGCAGAATGTCAATTGAATGTTTATTACTGCGGTATTTGGACTTGTACAAAGCTGAAAGTTTGGGTGTAGTTTACCAATGATCTGTGCATTGGTTATGTCAAACGGAATTTGTTCTCTATTATACAAATATATATCGTTAAAAATTTGTGATATTTTCGATAGATACAAAAGTAATGTTTTTTTTTTTAACACACTATATTATCTAATATCCTGAAAGACAATTGAAGTTCCTTTCAAATCATGTTATATTCCTATACCTTATAGTCTGCTTACCGAAATAAAAACAAGTTTCTATAAAAAATACAAATATCTGCAAATGAATATGTATTATTATCTATTTTGACAGAAACACCATGTTCTGCATATTCTAGCTATAATTTGATCACATTGACCATAAAGATAAACAATTTCATCAAAACTTCGTTTGAATAGTTATTGCCTTCCATATTGATTCTTTGTTGATCAATTTTTTTCTAATAAACGCGCAAACGTTTTACTATTGATTCAATAATTGTCGAATTTTCATAATGACTTATGCCTTGACATTTAATACAAGATATGGCAAAATAATCCGATTTTTATAGGAACTTGCTTTTATTCCTGAAACCAGACTATTTAGGTATTGGAACATAATACATCATTTGAGAGGAACTTCAATTGTTCTTCAGAATATTTGATAATATATAGGGTGTCCCATTTAAAAGAATGTACTTTTCACCATTTTTGTATCTATCAGCCAATTATCATTACTTTTCTTACCACGACTAACTCAGTTGGTACGCCTTCGCCTCAGGAGCCGGTACTGGCAATAGAGCCACTGCCTGTTTTGATGTCAATCGAAATATTCTCAGTTCAGTGTTTATAAGTAAACTATTAGCATATCATTGTGGAAAATAAACCAAAAAATTATTAAAAACAATTATTTCCTTTATTCAGGAAAACTTATATTAACCTGACCTACGATAGATAACTCACACTATGATCAATTGACAAATTTTCATAGAAAATAATGAGAAACAGTGATGGATACTGTAGACATAACCTCACGTTTTCTTTTGGGTTGGGAGAATTCTTTTATAGTTCAATACCAAAGTGAAAAAGAGTTCTTCAGATATACGAGTTACGTTGTGAAGTGATTCAGTTTGTGATGTGCACTAAAAGTTTATACCTGGAGCTGGAACTGTCGCTGATGCAATACCTGGCATAATCTGAATTCCAATTTCATCCACTCCTCTCAGGAACTAACCATTTCAAAAGGAACCATCCAAAATCCATGAAATCAGCTTGGACAAGTTTCATGTGGATAACCCAAAAAGGTAATCTTCTTTTATCCATGTTTATTTTGTGTAGAGATTATTCAGACGTTATATTGGTTTTTCATTGTTGAAAACTATCTTCTCATTAATGAAAGTTCCAAATTTCTTTCAGTAAAATTTTGTACCTGGCTTCTCTTCAAAAATTTTTTCAATCTCCTCAGCATTGTTTTTTCATTCCTTGGATACGATTTCTGTTTTGTCCATGTTATTTGAATTTTCAAACTCACGCACTTCCTTGTCGAACTTTGATTATTTTGGTGTTATTTGAGAGAACTTATGAACTAATATATTTTAAATTTCTTATAAACTAAATACAATATTTGATAATAATTATTTTTGACATTTCTCAGTTCTTATTTCTCCACAATTTCAAATCTTTTATCTGACCATCCTGTTCCCTGATTGGCTATTGTCATCAAGAAGTTTGTTGTTCTCCCATTGGCTATTTTCAGTTAGATACAATTTCATATACTGTATGTTTCAAGCCTATAATTTTGTTGATCACATTTAATTCAGAATGATTTTGTGAATCTAGACTTTATTGTTGTATTTTTGGACAATTATAGGTTGTTATCATTTTCACAATGTATGAAAATGATTGCATTATAGTATTTGCGTATTTTTACCTATCAATATCATACAGAGGCTTCATAACGGAAATAGAATCTAAAAAAAAATGTAAAACAATTTCTCATGAACTATTAAGTATTTATTATTTTTGTGGTTTATTTATGAAATTATTTCTTTTTCATCTTTAAAATATATTACTGGTCCTTCCTAACACAACAACATTCCTAAATTTATATTAAATATTTTTCTTCTAGTTAGAAAATCTTGAATATCAATTTCTTCATTTACAGTTATTAAATCTACATTAACTAATAGTATTTTTCTAATTTCAGGAAACTACCTATGCTGGATTTTCTACCAGTTCAAGAAAAAACAAGTTCTTCTACGATAACTATTATTCACAACTACTAATATTATGTTCTTTTATTTCAGAAAAACCTGACTCTTCAGATCAAGAGAGAAAACTTCTGAAATATTATCATATATGACATTTTATATTTTATGATTATCTTTATACTGATATATAATTTTTCAATATTCATTTGATTTTACAATTACTGGTACTCCTTTCAATTATACTGTTTTATTATTTTTCATATCTCTTCCTTCAGTTGTTCTTTATATCCATATTGAATTGGATATTTTATTAATTGGAATCTCTCATTTTATTTACTTCTATTCTGTGCATATACTCTTTTGCTATTCTTTATTCATATATCATTAACCCATTATATTTATTTAAAATTCATTAATATACCTTTATTTTAATTATTAATATACCTTCATTTTATTTATCAATATATTTCTGATAATATACTTCTTCAGTATTATTATTATTATCATTTCCATTTTCATTTCTCACATACATTCTTTTTATACACAAAACATTTTTATCTTCATTTCTTTTCATTTTTCTTGAAAATTCACATTATTTATTATCCATTTCTATATTTTTCCTTCTTCATAATCTATGTTGTTTTTCACTTTACCTTATCCAATTTAATTTTTTGTTTTTCAGTATTTTATTGTTATTCAATATAATTGTTTTCTTCCTTGAAATATCCACTCATGTGTTGTTTTTGTTTCCTCCAATATTTTCCCTCATTGATTTATTTTTTTCTTTATGTTTGTTTTCCATTTTATCTTCTTTATTCAAGTATTTCTGAAATCCTACCTATCTATCAAATTATTTTTTTAACTTTTTTCCTTTTTTATTCCCTAACTTGCCTATTTAATTTGTTAACCTACAGTTTATAATTCCCTAAATTTTCATTCTTATTATTTGTCTCTCCTCCTATGGAATCTTGCTTAATTTATTATTATCAAAAACAGGAAAATTTAAAATTATGGAAAATAAAATAGCTGAAAGTGTTAACATAAAAGTTCAATTGAATATTAATGTAATAAAATCAGATGTGGAATCATCTGCGACTGAAAGATAAACTTTAGTCACTATCTTCCATCGTCAAGATAACCTCTTGTGGATTATGTTGAAAGGAAATTCTCATGAATATTGATAGAAAGATTTTTCTGTGAATTGAAAAATCCACGATTAAAATGAAGTTATTTTTTGTGAATGTCTAACAGAAAACAACTACTTCCCCGGCTAAAGCCACGCTGGACATTGAACTACATCTGATAGGTATTCTGAAGTAGTTGTTTTCTGTTAGACATTCACAAAAAATAACTTTATTTTAATCGTGGATTTTTCAATTCACAGAAAAATCTTTCTATTAATATTCAATTGAGAATGTTTCCCTTTTCAACATGAATCCCCCGAAAGAGGTTATCTTGACGATGGAAGATAGTGACTAAAGTTTATCTTTCAGTCGCAGATGATTCCACATCTGATTTTATGAACATCCTGTTTATATTTTCTACAAATCAATCTATCATACCACATGACAGGTTTGAATGACAGAAAACACTAACTTCAAAGTGTCTCTCCAAAAGAAATGATTCTGACTTTTTTCATCTTTGCAAAGTGAGATTGCTTCTTGAAAATGTGTTTCCCATTTCTTCCGGTCTTCCTGATGATCGTGGAAGCGTGAAATAGATTTTCGTCGACAAAAATGTATTGAAGACCTAGTGAATGCGATGTCTCTCCTGCGTCAATGTTACGAATGATTTCTGGTGAGTACTCTCTTTTGGAAAACATTCTTCTTTGCCTCATTCATCTTTATGAGTTTTCAATTAAGACTGGAATATAAAATCGAATAACTATCTGAATGAAAATGCAAATTTTCAATTTCAGATTTTTTCTTTTGAGTTAGGGCCTTTTCAGAATACCTATCAGATGTAGTTCAATGTCCAGCGTGGCTTTAGCCGGGAAAGTAGTTGTTTTCTGTTAGACATTCACGAAAAATAACTTCATTTTAATCGTGGATTTTTCAATTCACAGAAAAATATTTCTATCAATATTCAATTGAGAATGTTTCCCTTTTCAACATGAATCTCCCACAAGAGGTTATCTTGACGATGGAAGATAGTGACTAAAGTTTATCTTTCAGTCGCAGATGATTCCACATCTGATTTTATGAACATCCTGTTTATATTTTCAACAAATCAATCTATCATACCCCATGACAGGTTTTAATGTCAGAAAACACTAACTTCAAAGTGTCTCTCCAAAAGAAATGATTCTGACTTTTTCCATCTTTGCAAAGTGAGATTGCTCCTTGAAAATGTGTTTCCCATTTCTTTCCGGTCTTCCTGATGATCGTGGAAGCGTGAAATAGATTTTCGTCGACAAAAATGTATTGAAGACCTAGTGAATGCGATGTCTCTCCTGCGTCAATGTTACGAATGATTTCTGGTGAGTACTCTCTTTGGAAAACATTCTTCTTTGCCTCATTCATCTTATGAGTTCTTAATTAAGACTGGAATATAAAATCGAATAACTATCTGAATGAAATGCAAATTTCATCAGATTTTTCTTTGAGTTAGGCTTTCAAATACCTATCAGATGTAGTTCAATGTCCAGCGTGGTTTAGCCGGGAAGTAGTTGTTTTCTGTTAGACATTCACAAAAAATAACTTCATTTAATCGTGGATTTTCAATTCACGAAAAATCTTCTATCAATATTCAATTGAGAATGTTTCCTTTCAACATGAATCCCACAAGAGGTTATCTGACGATGGAAGATAGTGACTAAAGTTTATCTTCAGTCGAGATGATTCCACATCTGATTTTATGAACATCCTGTTTATATTTTCAACAAATCAATCTATCATACCCCAGAAGGTTTTAATGTCAGAAAACACTAACTTCAAAGTGTCTCTCCAAAAGAAATGATTCTACTTTTTCCATCTTTGCAAAGTGAGATTGTTTGAAAATGTGTTTCCCATTTCTTCCGGTCTTCCTGATGATCGTAGCGGAAATAGATTTTCGTCGACAAAATGTATTGAAGACCTAGTGAATGCGATGTCTCCCGTCAATGTTACGAATGATTTCTGGTGAGTACTCTTTGGAAAACATTCTCTTTGCCTATTCATCTTATGAGTTCTTAATTAAGACTGAATAAAAATCGAATAACTTCTGAATGAAAAATGCAAATTTCATTCAGATTTTTCTTTGAGTTAGGCCTTTCAGAATACCTATCAGATGTAGTTCAATTCCAGCGTGGCTTTAGCCGGGAAGTAGTTGTTTTCTGTTGACATTCAAAAAAATAACTTATTTTAATCGTGGATTTTTCAATTCACGAAAAATTTCTATCAATATTCAATTGAGAATGTTTCTTTTCAACATGAATCCACAAGAGGTTATCTTGACGATGAAGAATGCAAGTTTATCTTTCAGTCGAGATGATTCCACATCTGATTTTATGAACATCCTGTTTATATTTTCAACAATCAATCTATCATCCCATGACAGGTTTTAATGTCAGAAAACACTAACTTCAAAGTGTTCTCAAAAGAAATGATTCTAATTTTTCCATCTTGCAAAGTGAGATTGTTTCTGAAAATGTGTTTCATTTCTTCCGGCTTCCTGATGATCTGAAGGTGAAATAGATTTCTTGTCGACAAAAATGTATTGAAGACCTAGTGAATGCGTATGTCTCTCCAGGTCAATGTTAGAATGATTTCTGTGAGTACTTCTTTGAAAACATTCTTCTTTGCCTCTATTCATCTTTTATGAGTTCTTAATAAGACTGGAATATAAAATCGAATAACTATTGAATGAAAATGCAAATTTTCAATTCTAGATTTTTCTTTGAGTTAGGCCTTTTCAGAATATCTATCAGATGTAGTTCTAATGTCCAGCGTGCTTTTATGAAGTAGTTGTTTTCTGTTAGACATTCACAAAAAATAACTTCATTTTAATCGTGGATTTTTCTAATTCAAGAAAAACTTTCTACAATATTCAATTGAGAATGTTTCCCTTTTCAACCTGAATCCAAGTAGGTTATCTTTGACGATGGAAGATAGTGACTAAAGTTTATCTTTCAGTCGCAGATGATTCCACATCTGATTTTATGAACATCCTGTTTATATTTTTCAACAAATCAATCTATCATACCATGACAGGTTTTAATGTCAGAAAACACTAATCTTCAAGTGTCTCCCAAAAGAAATGATTCTACTTTTTCCATCTTTGCAAACGAGATTGTTTGAAAATGTGTTTCCATTTCTTCCGGTCTTCCTGATGATCGTGGAAGCGTGAAATAGATTTTCGTCGACAAAAATGTATTGAAGACCTAGTGAATGCGATGTCTCTCCTGCGTCAATGTTACGAATGATTTCTGGTGAGTACTCTCTTTTGGAAAACATTCTTCTTTGCCTCATTCATCTTTATGAGTTCTTAATTAAGACTGGAATATAAAATCGAATAACTAACTGAATGAAAATGCAAATTTTCAATTTCAGATTTTTTCTTTTGAGTTAGAGCCTTTTCAGAATACCTATCAGATGTAGTTCAATGTCCAGCGTGGCTTTAGCCGGGGAAGTAGTTGTTTTCTGTTAGACATTCACAAAAAATAACTTCATTTTAATCGTGGATTTTCCAATTCACAGAAAAATCTTTCTATCAATATTCAATTGAGAATGTTTCCCTTTTCAACATGAATCCCCCACAAGAGGCTATCTTGACGATGGAAAATAGTGACTAAAGTTTATCTTTCAGTCGCAGATGATTCCACATCTGATTTTATGAACATCCTGTTTATATTTTCAACAAATCAATCTATCATACCCCATGACAGGTTTTAATGTCAGAAAACACTAACTTCAAAGTGTCTCCCCAAAGAAATGATTCTGACTTTTTCCATCTTTGCAAAGTGAGATTGCTTCTTGAAAATGTGGTTCCCATTTCTTCCGGTCTTCCTGATGATCGTGGAAGCGTGAAATAGATTTTCGTCGACAAAAATGTATTGAAGACCTAGTAAATGCGATGTCTCTCCTGTGTCAATGTTACGAATGATTTCTGGTGAGTACTCTCTTTTGGAAAACATTCTTCTTTGCCTCATTCATCTTTATGAGTTCTTAATTAAGACTGGAATATAAAATCGAATAACTATCCGAATGAAAATGCTAATTTTCAATTTCAGATTTTTTCTTTTGAGTTAGGGCCTTTTCAGAATACCTATCAGATGTAGTTCAATATCCAGCGTGGCTTAAGCCGGGGAAGTAGTTGTTTTCTGTTAGACATTCACAAAAAATAACTTCATTTTAATCGTGGATTTTTCAATTCACAGAAAAATCTTTCTATCAATATTCAATTGAGAATGTTTCCCTTTTCAAAAAAATAATACTTGTTTTTTTCATTTTACAAATTTTCAATTGAACTTTTATGTTAACACTTTCAGCTATTTTATTTTCCATAATTTTAAATTGTTCTTGTTTTTGATAGAAATATTTATTCCTATTTTTATATTTAACATTTAACCATTCATTATTATTTCATTATTTGTATTGCTTTGTTTCATTTCAAAAAATTTATTAGCCATGTTTATATCATTCATTTTCATTATTATTATTATTTTTATTCATGTTTCCTTTTTTCAATTAAAAAGTTTTTAGCCACGTACATGTCATTTTTAATTTTTTAATTTTTGTCACCTTTTTGCAACTCAAAATTCATTTTTGCCAAGTTTCAGTCATATATTTTCATTATTTTTACTTTATTATTTAATTTCCCCTTTTGCATTTCAAAATTCTTATTGTGCACGTTCATTTTTTCCATAGGTTCGTTATTTTTGTGATCAAGATCCATTTTTATATTTTGTAATTGTTTCTCATTTTTTTCTAATGAATTGTTACTATGATCTGTTTTTTGTTTAACTACCTCATGAATTTTATTTTGATCACTACTTGTTTCAAATGATTTACATATTCTTTCCGTACTTCTTTTGATTCTTCTCGTACTTTCTGTTATTATATTATTCATTCTTTCCATGAGTTCCATCATTTTATTAAAAAAATGTCTCTTTTCATGTCTTCTTCTAATTGTTGAAACTCACTGTCTGTCAAAGCCATTTTCTCCACACTTATAAATATGTCAATGCAAAATTTCAAAATGTCAACTTTTTATTCACCAATATTCGTTTTTTTTTTATTCACTACCTAATATTCGCCTTACACTTTGGAATGCCAGTTGCTAATGTCCGCCCAGTGTTGCGATAAATATTAAGAAATAATATATTGCCCTTACTTGCCCTTACGTTGCGGCGCCATTTTGTTATGTTATAATGATAGGTGTTTTTACCCAGCGTTGGGAGTCAAAATTGTTATGTTATATTAATTGCTAATTATTTCCGCTCCGCGTTGGAGCCAAATTGTTATGAAATAATACCAGTGTTTAAATAATGATGGTTGTTAATTTTTCCCCACGTTATTGTTATTGCCCCACGGATGTTTTCTCCCTGTATATGAAATAATAATTGCCAGCTAACGTTACTGTTCTCTCGCCACGCTGTTGCCAATTATTATTACTTTTCTTACCACGACTAACTCAGTTGGTACGCCTTCGCCTCAGGAGCCGGTACTGGCAATAGAGCCACTGCCTGTTTTGATGTCAATCGACATATTCTCAGTTCAGTGTTTATAAGTGAACTATTGGCATATCATTGTGGAAAATAAACTAAAAAATTATCAAAAACAATTATTTCCTTTATTCAGGAAAACTTATGTTAACCTGGCCTACGATAGATAACTTACACTATGATCAATCGACAAATTTTCATAGAAAATAATGAGAAACAGTGATGGATACTGTAGACATAACCCCACTTTTTCTTTTGGGTTGGAAGAATTCTTTTATAGTTCAATACCAAAATGAAATAGAGTTCTCCAGATATACGAGTTACGTTGTAAAGTGATTCAGTTTGTGATGTGCACTAAAAGTTCATACCTGGAGCTGGAACTGTCGCTGATGCAATACCTGGCATAATCTGAATTCCAATTTCATCCACCCCTCTCAGGAACTAACCATTTCAAAAGGAACCATCCAAAATCCATGAAATCAGCTTGTACAAGTTTCATGTGGATAACCAAAAAAGGTAATCTTCTTTTATCCTTCTTTATTTTGTGTAGAGATTATTCAGACGTTGTATTGGTTTTTTATTGTTGAAAAACTATCTTCCCATTAATAAAAGTTTTAAATTTCTTTCATTCAAATTTTGTACCTGGCTTCTCTTCAAAATTTTTCTCAATCTCCTCAGAATTTTTTTCCTTGGATACCATTTCTGTTTTGTTCATGTTATTTGAATTTTCAAACTCACACACTTCCTTGTCGCACTCTGATTATTTTGGTGTTATTTGAGAGAACTTATGAACTTATATATTTTACATTTCTTATAAACTAAATACAATATTTGATAATAATTATTTTTGACATTTCTCAGTTCTTACTTCTCCACAATTTCAAATCTTTTATCTGACCATCCTGTTCCCTGATTGTCTATTGTCATCAAGAAGTTTGTTGTTCTCCCATGGGCTATTTTTAGTTAGATACAATTTCATATACTGTATGTTTCGAACTTATAATCTTGTTGATCACATTTAATTCAGAATGATTTTGTAAATCTAGACTTTTTTGTTGTATTTTAAACAATTATAGGTTGTAATCATTTTCACAATGTATGAAAATGATTGCATCATAGTATTTGCATATTTTTACCTATCAATATTATACAGAGGCTTCATAAAAAATTTTTTTTTCTTTAAAATATATTTGGTCCTTAATAATAAGATATATATATAAATAATATATATATATATATATACATATATAAATATATATATATATATGTGCACCCGTCACAAACCCGTTACTTTCCACAGTCACTCCTTTCGTTGAAGTTTGGCAAGGTAGTAGAACCGGGAGCTTCCATGGTCACACTTTTGTGTTGAAATGTTGGCCCAAGTGGTGGAACTGGGATTTATTTATTTATGGCAAGAAGCGACAATAGGACAAGATAAACATATTCAGTTCCACTATTTCACAGTTATGCTATAAATATCTATTTTACTCGATGTTATGGTAAGGCACATACTAATCTAGGCTGAAAATAGTGATACCAAAATGACTATAGAGTTTCAATTGAGTGGGAAAAACATAGTTGATAACTCCGAATGGTGAGAAAAATCTAATTCAGTTCTTATTACTATCCGCTGCGGACCCGGACTTCCTAAAGGTAGCTGCGTTGAGTTTGTAGATTCCATTTTGGATCCCAACTTCTCTCCGTGAACCTAAGGTAGAGAACTATATCAGAACAGTAGAATACGTACAAAGGAGTTATAGTATTTTGTTCATGGGTTTTAGTCGTCTGGGATCTGATGAATATTCAACTGAAATACTAATAACCGACCCCATATTAACCTCAAGTTTACGCCCTCCGCTCAAGGACGGTCTATGGAAATATGCCCTGGTTATTCTACTAGGTTTAACACTCAGTTTATTCAATTGCTATGGATGTGACTCAGACAGGGTTTATTCCGTAGTCAAGAGGTGTTGTGTATGTGACTCACCGGATTTTATTCCGTAGTCTGCAGGTGTTGTGTGGGTGACTCGACTGGGTTTATTCTGGAGTCGGGAAGGTTTGTAGGTGACTCGACAGGGTTTATTCCGGCTACGGAAGGTGTTGTGTGGGTGACTCGACGGGGTTTATTCTGGAGTCGGGAGGTGTTGTAGGTGACTCGACGGGTTTATTCCGGAGTCGGGAGGTTGTGTATGTGACTCGACGGGGTTTATTCCGGGTCGAGAGGTGTTTGTAGGTGACTCGACGGGTTTTATTCTGGAGTCGAGAGGGTTGTGTATGTGACTCGCGGTGTTTATTCCGGAGTCGGAAGGCATTGTGTATGTAACTCGATGGGGTTCATTCCTGAGTCGGAAGACGTAGTGTATTTGACTCAATGGTGTTTATTCCGGAGTCGAAAAGTGTTGTATTTGTGACTCGACGGGGTTCATTCCGGAGTCAAAAAGTGTTGTGTATATGATATGGGAAAACAATATTTATGTATGATATGTGTAAGCCATGACCTGTAAAATTATTTTCATCTGCCAATATCATTATACAATCTGAATGAAGGATTGAAAATAAAAAGTTATCGAAAACGATATGTATGTGTAATATGTATAAGCAATAACCTCTTGAATAGACTTCATATACGAAAATCATAATATTATCTAGATAAAGGTTTGATAATAGAACATTAGTGAAAACAATATGCAGGTATAATAATTGTGTGAGCAATAACCTGTTGAATGAATTTAGTAAAGCAATATCATTATATAGAGAAAGAAATAATAATAGCACTTTGAAACATGTCTTTCAGATAACTTGCCGTAAACATACAACTTACTGCCAACCTCTGTTCTAAACTACTTTCACAATGTCAGCTGTCATAAAAAATATTCAAGAGGTGCATAACATTTCAGTAAAAGTGAATTGAAATTGATTCACCTCACCTTACCTAAATGGAATTCAATTGCTGGAGATGTTGTCACGACCAGGACTCCAGCTGAACTGCCTTTCGATCGGATCTGGGCTCGATTTTGAAGAAAAGAGGCCGTATCTGAGGTTACAGATTTTGTTTTCAAGAATTCTCAATTCCTGACTGGAACATGTCAATATTCGAATTTTCCGAAGGGATTTGCAATCTGAAATTTCTTCTGAGCTATTATCATCGGAAAACTTTTTTTGTGGCAGCACCTGATGATTCTAACTAGTGGCTTAGTATGCCCTCCTTCTGAATGATATTTTCATCCTCAGTCAATGCTCCGATATTTTCCATAGTTGACTTCATGAAACCAGTTTGATTATGGAAAGAACACTTCCCCTACCCAGCAAGATCAAGGAATTTATGTAATATAACAAAACCTCGGGTCAACTCGTCTCAGTTTTTATTTTCAATTCTGGTATATGCAAAGTGGGCATGAAATTTTTTTTTATCCAGGATTGAGGTTTCTTTAATTTTTATCAGTGTCGTCCTAGTTAGAGAGCCGCGGGTTCTGAGACGCGATGATCCACATACGTCTTCCGTTTGGTGAGGTGGAAGTCCATCCCTAAAAAAACCCAAATTCCAAATATTTTTGGAATCGGACAGGGCCCAGTCCAGTACGAAGGGAAAATGTCTATCGACTTTTTCGGAAATTTTTATATGTCTTCCGTTCTGATAATTTTGTTTAGAAAGTGACTAGTAATCATCTGACAAAGCGGAAGACGATTTGGTTGAAACGCACTACTCAAAACCTATTTTTTTTAATTTTGGGCCGCAAAATCGATCATTGCCAAAATTCGACGTCTCCTATATGCTTCATTCTGTGTTTTCTCACTTTGTTATGGTCTTCACATCGGAAATATCCGAGTGAAAGACTTTTTTAGTAGGGCCCTGCCTTAGGGTTGACCAAATGAACAATTTGAAAAACTCGCGGGAGCAGCTAAGTTGAAAAATCGAAAACTGCACTTGGGTTCAATCTTAAGCTTCCAAATTTTGCATGGGGCTTCTTCAGGTGCAAGAAAATCTAATATCCGAAGAAAACATATTCCAACCAACTCTTCACCCCTTCCCATCCCTTTGAATTTTCTCTATTTTCTCTGTTTTTTCCTGGTCCAAATTAAAAAGATTCAATTTGAATATTTTTCTTATCGATATCTCAGTGTATGAAGTTCAATAAACTCACCTCAACTAGTGGTTTATGATAACAGGGATATATTTCAACCCCTACATAAGCGCTGTTCGCCCCTGCCGGCTCAAATAATCTGTTTGAGCGAGGAGGAGCACATGAATGAACTTAGGGAGATGAATGAATGCCACCAAATGGATTATTTGGCGTAAGGCTCGCTAACGGTTTATAAATGGATACATTTATAAACGATTCTCACCAAAAAATAAATGAATAAAGTTAAAGTTACCAGGAATAAACAGAGAAAATAGAGGTAATTCAAAGGAGTGGGGAGGGGAGAAAAATTGGTCAAAAAGTATTTCTTCACGAAATTAGGTTTTTGTGGCCCCTGAAGAAGCTTTTTGCGAAATTTCGAAGCTTAAGATTGAACCCAAGTGTAGTTTTCGATTTTTCAACTCAACCGCTCTCGCGAGTTTTTCAATTTGTTTATTTGGTCAACCCTGAGGCTGGGCCCCACTGAAAACGTCTTCCACTCGGATTTTCCCGATTTAAAGACCATAACAAAGTATAGAAACACAAAATTAGGCATATAGGAGACGTAGAATTTTTGCGATGATCGATTTTGTTGTTTCTTGAACGTAAACAATTTTAACACTTCTTCATCTAGATATGCGGCTTGTGATATTATATGAGTTATTGAATCCTGTTTATTAAAAAAACATGGTTAATTTCATGATACCAAATCAGCAGACATGCATTGCTTGTATGGGCTTGCTGACGGGAACGCATATGAAGCCAGGCGACTGCATCAACAGCGCTTCCCAAATAAAATAGTTCCCGTTGCTCGAACGATTTCAAGAACCCACAGAAGGTTATGTGAACGGGAAATCTTGAGCCAAATAATTACTCAAAATGAGCACTTCGGACTACGAGAACTGCAACAGCTGAGGTAGTTGTTTCAAAAATAGTTGAGGAAAATCACAAAATAACTACGAGGAAAGTTGCCAATAATTTTAATATCGCCCATATTTTAGTGTGGAGGATTTTTCATGATTATTCATTATATGCCTATCATATTCAAGCTCTACTTCTTCGAGAATTTCCATTACACGTGAATTTCGGCCAATGGTTTCTTCAAAAAGTGATCAAAAATCAAACAGAGGAAGAATTGTTTCCTGTGAAGTTATAAGGAATACTCTAGGAATTTTCCAAAGGGCTAGTCAATGAGAAGAATGGCTGAAGCGAGCATACTTGCAGGAGGTGATTTGATTTTGGTATTTTTTGTTCTAAATAATCATGGGTTTTTTAAGATGAAAAATTCATTTCTATGCGTACTTATTATTGAAACTTAATAATGGTTGATATAGAATTATAAAAATCTTGCCTTGGTGCATTGGTAAATTGTGAAATTGTGACTAAGACAAAAAATCTCATAGGAACGAGCAAATTAATTCATTTTATATTTGAATCGAAAACTGTGCGTCGGACGAAAAAAAGTCAAGTCACAATATGGAAATAAAGATAAAGATGATGGACAATTATAATTATTCGAAAAAGAGAATGGCGTATGATTATTTTGATTGAGATTCCAGAGCATGTTAAGGGGGACACACCGATAAAAATTTAAGAAACCTTAATTCGGGAAAAAAATATTTTGATGTGTACTTCGCATGTATCAAAAATAGAATTCGGCGAAAATGTGATCTCTTCATTGAATTCCAACACCAATTATCTCAGAAATAAAGCGGTTGCAGACATATGTTTTTATAAAGATTTTTTTTTATATCGCTCTTCAGAATCAGCATTCAGTATGGAATATTATGTATATATATATATATATATAAACATATATATATATATATATATATATATATATATATATATATATATATATATGAAAGAGAGTAATATCGAGGGGACTGTTAAAACAAAGTGGAAGGAATTTAATGGACATAGCTCATGGAGAAGTGTTGACCGTAGACACTGTTTGTTCGGCTCATCAGTACATGGAAAGTGCAAGGATGAACAACACTTGGTAGAAAACGACAAATCAACGGAGTTTTCTACCAAGTGTTGTTCATCCTTGCACTTCTCCACCGTACTGATGAGGGCCGAGAGCCCGAAACACGTGTCTACGGTCAACACTTCTCCATTAGGGCTATGTCCATTAAATTCCTTCCACTTATATATATATATATATATATATATATATATATATATATATATATATATATATATATATATATATCCATATACAGTATAAAAGTATTTATCTTGGGTGTGGTGGTTTCATGAGAGCGTAAAGAATAGCTTGCTTCATGTTGGGAGAGCATTACAATTTCTCCTCGACTCGCTCGAGGAAGGGATATTTACGTCACGACACAGAGATAGGAGAATCAGTATCATACCAGCAGCATTCGGGAGAATGTGCAATGAAGAAGAATTATTGACGATAATTTCACTTCAGATGATTTGAACAAATTAAACTAAATCATTGATTCAATTCAATCTGTCGGACGACAGGTAGATCAAAATATCCTTGGTGACGTGGTGGCCGCGAAAACAAAAGAAAATTCTCAAACATAAACAAAAGCAAACGATATTTCTGTAAGACAATAAAAACAAAAAACTTATTTCTAACAGAAAAACAATTATTTTTCGAATGGAGAGAAAAAAAATATTTACAAAAAAAAATAAACCAAATTGAATATTTGTGTACGGAAATTATTTTATTAAATGTTTGAACAAACCACCATTTTGGGCCGAACAATAGCCGAATCTATTGTACTTTCTCTGCGGTTGTGTAAATAGGCGGCATATTTCAAAAGGTAATAATTGTCACGATCTTGTGTTTTCGCAACCACGGCTCGGCGAGCTCTGCGCTGTGTCGCATTGCCACGTGGTCAGTTAATGCGTCGGGTGGGGTAACAGGAGGGGCGCACAGCAGTGCGGCTCTCTTGTTCATGTGGTATTATCATATCATTGCGTTCCTTGTTGCTCGTGTAGATTTCTGTCTATACCCCAGATAAAATGTTTCCGATACTGTATATATACATATATGTATATATAAACTCTTTTTTCTGTTCAAGCTTTCGAGAGTTTATTGGCCCTTCTGCAGGAACTCTACAATGAATATACGGACCCAAAATTAGTTATAATACTATTCCTGCATATTTTGAACTTTTTCCTCTTCTTTCCCCTGTTTTGAAAAAGAAAATAAATCCATTGCATCTCTCAAACAGAGTAATGAACAGTTTTTCCATGATACGGCTCTGTTAAAATAATCCATTCAATAACAGGGTATTCACCCACACAAAGCAAAGCTTCAAGGTTGCCTGACAACCCTTTCATGAATTGGTCTGCTATTTGGTTTCCAGCATATATGACATTCTGTAAAATACAACACACATTTTTGGGTTCCCAATAACAAATTTTTGCTATACATTTTCTGCTGAGCCAGGTTGTTACTTCATTCTTATTGGTTTCTGGATAAGTGAGCAAATGTGTCAACAACATGACAATTTTAATTGTCATAATATTGGACGAAAAAACACAGGTGAGGCTGGCAACATCGTGAAATTTAGTGTTTTCGTTTGCAGCGAAGGGTAGCAATAATGGTGTTACACTAATCTACCCTGAAAACGAGTTTGCCTCTCTTTTCGACACATTACAGCTGATATTTCCACCTCTGTTCTATTACACTATACTATACTTTTTTCAATCGAAAGACTAACAATGATATCTATTCTTTGACAATGATGTTTCCTTTGTGAAAATAGAAAAAAAATGCAGTTTTAGGTGAGATAAACTCATGATTTCGGAAGTATGTGGTGTATTGGTAAAAAAAATGCGAATTTTTTGTATTTTCAGTAGCTGATAATATCGCTGAAATTAGTTCGTCTTGTGAAAGTATTCGAGAGAGCCGAGTTTTGACACCGGAGTCCGTATACGAAAATACAAACGGCATATTTTCATAGCCAAAATCGAACTTATATGGATTGGGAAATAAACGAGAACACCAAGCAATGCAGTATTAGTGATGTTTTCACATCTGCTAATATTTTTTATGTCAATAAAATATCAGTTTCACGGTACACCCGAGAAATATGTAGCTGCCCAAGTCAATTGGATGGGTGATTCTGATATAAATTCGATATTCTGATAAATCCCAAAAATGTTCGGGAATTTTTGGCGTTAAATAAAATATTTGGTTTGGGGACTGTAATGGCATGAATAATCATCTCAATCCGTTTTTGTTGTATCTCTGAGCAAATTTGTATCATATATCAAGCGTTTCTGCACATCCAAGCCTTCACACTGCATTACAGGAGCCAAGGAGGTATTTTCGCCTGGGTCTAAGATAATAATAAATATAAAAATATATGAACATATGTAAAAAGTCACCAAAATTGCAAATATTTGTCGTTCCTAGACGCCTTTTCATTTTCTCCCAATTTTCAAATAACCTGAGATTCATTCGATTTCCGCAGTGTTTTAAGTGAATGGAACATAATTTATCCAGAAGTTGGGTCGATTAATGGTTGAAAACTAATACATGAAACATGTATTTGGATATACTATATCTATTGCGGATATCACCACTTCGCAACTTTCAACGGAATTCGGTATTTCTCCGCTGATCATGTTCCTCAGACTTACAAATATTACTCGGCCGAGTTTAAGATTGGTCCAAATTGGTAGCGTAGTTTCAAAATTATGGCTGATGAAAGGTTGAAGGAAATGCTCAAACTTCTCCAAAAAACATTCAGACGTTATTTCTCCAAACCAATATTGGCAAACTGTATGCGCTTTGTGAACTCCACAGCTTTTAACTTTTCCTTAGATCTACACAGAAACAGAAAATTGCTGTGAATGACCAAAATATTCATTATAATAATTTGCCCTGTATGCGCCTTTTGATTAAGGTAATGCTATTTGACAACAGATAATCTTCTTCTAACATGTATTCTCAAAACTGTATCGAACACCCCATAGAGTAAATCAATGAGTATAACTTTCAAATGGGTCACAATGTTGTTATTCTGCAAAATACGAATTAGTGTCAAACATAAACAAGAGTTTTTGAAAGTGACGACTGATCGTTTGATCGAGGAGTTGACGTTGGACTCCTGCCGTATCCAAAAGGACAATGAGGGGAGTTGGGGAATTAAGGAGCCCTGTTTTCAATTGAACATCATGGTTTTTTGGAATTATTCTCAACTTATTTTTGTAAGTAACATTTTGGTTCTATTCATTTAAAATTTATAACTGCTGGATGAGATTTATTACTTTATTTTATTAATTCAATCTTTGTTTTCATTCTGATAAACTTTTTCTATATTTTTCACAAAGTGTTTTCAATCAATAAAGGATCATATTCTACCTAGTGAGTCGTGAAACACTCCCAATTCACGACAAGTGGTGGAGGCGCCATGTTTTTTTTTTGTGTGGTTCCATTCTTCATAATGGGTCAATTTCAACTTTGGTAGCTATCTTAAAGTATATTGAGAGAATGAACATATTCAGTCTATAATAATTTCACTTCAAAATGAGATTCGAACTCGACCTAGATTCCGGTGCAGCTAGGTAGAATTTGCTGATCCATATGTTTTGTTGTTAATGAATCTCATCTACGTAAGTGCAACAATAGCATTTTGAACAATAACTATGACGAAAGTACGCTATATGGTAAAATGAGCACGATTTTTTTAAAAGAAATAAAGTAAACCCTATTGATGTAAAGGTTAATCTAATGATTTAATTTCAGAAAAATAATATTTGGTGTATGTGTTTTTAGTATTGAAATTTTTATAAAATTTGGATGAGTTGTTTTTCAATTGGGAATATTAGTTTTGATGGAGCGAATTTCAAGATAATTTTTCAGGTCTTGGGGAGTAATTTTGTTACAGGATTTTGATGTTTACAGGAGATTTGGGAGATTTACACTTGGAGGTTTTGGGTTGATTCTTTCATTTTAGGATTGCGACAAGGATTCATTTTGGGAAAAACACTTGGTAGCCAGGAGAAAGCGGTTGTTTTTGTAAATTTTTGTGGATGACAAATTTGGATATTGAAGTAAAAAATGAGCCCCATTAGCCCGTGTTGAAGATTTAGGCGGTTGGAAGACGCTGTTGTAGATTTTGCGTTTTGTTTTGGTACTGATTGAGGGTGATTTTGTGAGCTCCCGAGAAGAGCAGGATTAAGTAGTAGGGGCCGTTTGGAAGATTGATGAAGATTTTTTGCTGTTGGTAGGAGCAGTTACTGATTTTTGGCCCTTATTTATGTTGAAGCTATGTATTATTTCAGTGCTGCTGGATATAAGCAGTCGATAAAAGTAGTTGTCTGCTTGTGAGACAGATGATTTTTGAGTAATAGAGAGCAAAGGGCTTCGAAAAATGAAAAGTGCGATTGCATACAGAAAACTACTGAAAAAAAATATGATATTTGCTGATTGCAACTCAATGTTCATTGAGGTGTGTGCACGTGAGGTCAATTATTTAAACTTTCATGTCACCATTTGTGAAAACGGAAGTAGGAAATAAACTTGTTAGTTAACAATTGTATAACTTTTTGAAAAATAAACAGAGGAATTTCGTTCCAACGGGACTTCTTACAAGTGTTAAGATGGCTGCATAATTTTTTCAAATTTTCAAATTGATATTTAATACTATAAAAAAAACATGTGGTATACTGTCTTCAGCGGCAGTGCACCCATGCCATAACTACCATGTGGAGCCTTATCTTGGTCGTTGAATTAAAATGATAAATGTTGGAGATAGAGTTCCGGAAGTTTTATTCGAAATTTTCTTCTCTTTGAGAATCGTTTTTGAAAATTTCTTAGTTATAAATAGTTTTTGAATTATTAGCGAAAAACTAAATGCGTTTTTTTTCTCCTCTTGATTTGTTAAACAATTGCAATTTTTTATGTGCTGTAAAATAATCGAAAAATATTTTTCTACACGTCATTCCAAATCCAATGAGCTGACGCTCATATTTTCAGGAGCTCTATCCATTTTGAACTTGTTTATCCGACTACGTTGAACAACATTCAATTTTAGGAACCCTCATCATGAAACCTGCTGGTATATCCGGTTCCTTTCGAAATTTTATAAAACTTTTCACACCGGTAATTTGATATTTCATAATTTTTCTACATGATGTAGTGAAAAGGGCTTGTTGTTATTCAAGAAATGGTGGTTGGGAGTGCAATTTTTCATTTTTGAAAAATATGGGAGGAGCATTTTTCGAGGACCCCATTTTTCAATTGGATCTCATCTCCAAGTTCCTCAGTTGAGATGATTTAAGTTTGATCCTCATGGCCAACCTTGTTAGATTGAAAAATCAACTGTTTATCCGCCATTTCTCAACCTATTTCAAATTTAAAAAATTTCATGTTATAAGTTCAAAGCTCTTTCGGATAATAAAAAAAATGTTCATGGTATCATATGAAAAATGGAATTTGAGGGTTGAGTTTCACCCCGGAAGTGGACACTTTCAAGTTTTGATGTCAAAATAGAACCAGGGAGAAATTGGGGGGCGTACGTCACCTCGTGGTCACCCGATATATCTCATTTCACATCTCAGTTCAAATCACTTCTACCATAAGTGGATCATGCCTCACAACATTGTATTTTCCATGAATAAGATTGTCGTTTATTACTTGCAGAAGAATGGCAGGCCAATATTTCCTTGATATTCTTAATAAAATTCAGCTGAAATGATTCAGAAATCAATGAATGGCATATCGACTTCTGTTTGTTTCAACAAAACTAGTTTGTAGAACCGAATGGACACAAACAAAAGCGTTGCCATAAACTTGTGGTAGATAGTTACTAGTAATAATGGGCTCCCGGCCCCCTCAACCTCGATCAGAAATAAAGAGAACAGTTACGGTGCCAGTAAACGGAGAGGACAAAAAGTTTTTCCATAAAATGAAATGTGGTTAGTGAAGCGTTCAAATGCTCGTCAACTATACACTTTTTATTTCCTCCGCTCGTCTTTCAGAAGTTTCCCAGACATCCGCCGCATGCTTTTTCCACTCAATACGCTGTTTCCTAATCCTGTTATACATTTCCAAATATGTTTCAACTTTTCAACTAGTTGACAACACATCTGTGTATGATGGAAAGTATCTCCTGGAAACTACGGCATCTGCGTCTTCTTAGTGAATAATGATTTGGAAATGTATTCATGTTGAAGTGCAGCCATAGCTAGTATCGTGATTACGGGTTCTGTGGAATTACTGTTTAATGTGCGTTTTTATTAATGCATACGTGACACCATCAGTGTTAATTCTACTTTTAGGAAAAAATGCACAACAAAGCTATAATAGACAAGTCACTTTTGTCAATTAGATTTATTTATCAGTTGAAAATTTTATATAAATTGATCTTTGGAACATAATCAATTGTTTCTACAACTCAGTAGGGTTTTTTATATACCCTCTTTAAAAGGATTAAAATGAAATGGGATATGGATTCACAGACTCAATAATTTTGGTTCACTAATAGTCTTTAAAATATGGAATTCATAGCATAGATATCTCCCACACAAAGGAGCCCTGAATGATAGACAGTATTTTGCGTTTTACTTAGTTAAAAAAAGTTAGTCCATCAAATCATAAATAGTTATCCGATATTGATTTCATATACGTTTTATATTTGTGTTTGATCGATGATGTTTTTATTGAAGATATAATATATAATATATATACATATTTTCTTCAGTTTCTCGGAATGAAGGTTGATTCAGTCATCCCATATAATTTGTCTCAACTACGTTTCGACATGGTATTTGTCATCATCAGGTTAAAACAAATTTATTTTATTTGAATTCTGCGTTCGCATTGTATGAACGTTATTGTAGGTGCGAACGCAGAATTCAAATAAAATTATTTTGTTTTAACCTGATGATGACAAATACCATGTCGAAACGTAGTTAAGAGAAGTTATATGAATTGACTTTATTGACAGACCTTCATTCCGAGAAACTGGAGAAAATATATATGGGGTCAAGAAACTAAAGAAAAAAAAATACAAATATATATATATATATATATATATATATATATATTGTTATGATATGGTATATATGTCAAATAAAAAAGGTTGAAATAGGATACAATGATAATTAAAACCTACATAAATACCTGTTTTTTTATATATATATATATATAATAATTTTATTATAATATTAATTGTAATTAATTCATAGAAAAAGAAAAAATTAGTTTTGAAGATTTTGAACATTTATTTATAAGACAATATTGGGGAGAGAATGCTCAACTCATAGTTAGGAATGAATTACAATTTGTCAAATTTGACGAAAATAGAAGTATTAATTACAATTACTATGCAATACAACTTCTTTCTATGTCACAACATCTAAATCATATCATGAGAGAAGAGAAAATAGTAGGGAATATAAGTAAGCATTTCAAGTTTTTGAAATAATAAGCATGCATGAAAATAAAACCATGGATATATTGAGTGAATATTTATTGAGATTAGAAAGATCCTCATCTTATAGAAGATGGGAAAATAATACTCAAGATCGATACGAACATGATAATAATCAAAATAATATAGGTATATGAATAAAATAATAAAAAAAAGTAATTATAGAAATAATAGGTATGATAATAACACATATCATCAAAATACAAGTCGAAATTACAAAATATTCTAATAAGTACAATGACAACTAAAATAATGAAAGAAATTTCAGGAATCAATTTTTAAATAATAACTATAATAATAATAATTATAACAGAAATCATTATCAAAATAATAGGAATGAATATCAACATCAATATCAAGGACAGAGACAATTATATAATAGGCAGGAACAACAAAATCAATTTTTCAATAATCAAGAAACTAATGAAAAAACAAAACAAGTGCATTTTCATAGGAGAATAAATAGTATGGAAGGACTATAAGAAAGACAGGCACAAATAAACATACCAACTGAAGATAATCAGGCAAATGAAATACCAACTATGGGTACTTCTGAACAACAAAATTTTCATAAGAACAGCCATATGAAAAGCTTGACACACCGAATTATGAGCACCCAATAAAATTTATAATGTTAAAAGAAAAAATAGAAAATGAAAAATTATTGGGTTTAATTATATTAATAGGTAGTATAGGGAACAAAAAAGTAAAAATTTCAATAGATACAGGATCAGAAGCATCCTTTATGGAAAACAATATCCTAGGAGCTAAAAATACAATTGTGAAGATGCCTAAAACAAATTTGATAGGAATCAATGGAAAAAAATTAGCAAAAACAAATCAATACATAAATTTAAATGGATAGATCACAAAAATATTGAGTTACAATAACTGGTAGTTGAAGACATGGAATTCGATGTTCAGATCGATCAATTAGAAAAAATGAAAGCCAAGATAGATTATGAAAGAAAAGGTATAGTAATGGATAGTGAATAGTTTGAATTTTTCGAAGAAAATGAAGAAGAGAATATAGAGAATATTTTGTGTCTGAGAGGAAGGAATGTGAGAAATGAAAGTGATAATAATAATAATGAAATATATGATAAGAAATAAGAATGTGATGATTAAAATTAAAGCTGTGTCAAAAAATTATTGAATAAATATGATAAGTTAATTATGTATGAATCAAGAATAGCAAAAGAGTATGTGCATATAGAGATAGAAGAAATAGTGAAATTCTGATCTAAAAATTATCCAATTCCATATAAATATAGAGCGCAAGTAACAGAAGAGATAGGAAAAATGTTAAAATGGGGAATAATAGAAAGAAGTACCGGTAATAATATAAATCCAATAGTTGTAATCGTAAAGAAAAATGGTGGACTAAGATTATGTTTAGATGCCAGAGAACTGAATAAAATGACAATACCACAGTATGAATCTCCACTTGATATAGAAAGTATTTATCTATTCAACTAACTATCTGAATGTCGTCATTTTGATAATTTTTCGATTCGAATCAAAGATTTCTAATAATAGGTTTTATCTGAAACAAAAAGAAAAGTAATATTATTAACCTTGGTACAATTATAAAATTGATATTCAGATTCTACTTATGAAATAGTATAATCTTGAATATACATTTTAGGGAAATTGTTATGATTTGGTATATATGTCAAATGAAAAAGTAAAAGTTGGGCACAATGATATTTAAAAACTGCATAAATACCTGCTATGATTGTTTCTATAATTTTTTTTCGTACGGTTTGCAACTTGAAAACCTTTGGCCATGTTCTAGTCGACGCAGATAATCCAAGAGGGTAGCAGTAGAGTTTTTCTATTATCATCAGTTCATTCAATTGGCACAACCTATAAAAATATACAAATCCAAATTGGGAAATGAATATTCAGAATTCAACTAAACTCTATATTTATATACAAGAAACATCCTGTATATAAAATTAGAACCAAAAGGCAACATTATAGACAAATTTCAAATTATATTTCTTTTATATGATTGAAATGATGAAATTTGAGAACAGAAAAATGATACATGTGAACTTTGAAGAAAGTTTAGTGAACAGAACTATGTGTAAAAATCAAATTTGAGAATAAAATATGTGTAATAGGAAGGAAGTCTTAATGTGTTCAAATTGAAATTGAAATGGTAACCAGGAAAAAAGGAAAATAAGCGAGGAGAAGAAAAATTAAAGTGAAAAGGGAAGCAGATTAGAAAATTTTATGATCGATTTTATGGAAAAAATGCCAATAACTAAAGTATATGAGAAACATTAATACATGCAATCAGGTCAGAATCAAATGGAAACCAAGGACTATCAAGAAACTACTTACCAGGAACTGGTACTTGCCTCCACCAGCAGTAGGGAGGCTGAGCATTTGCAAGACATTCACATGAACTATTCACAGAACATCCCACGATTTGGGTGAGTGCAACTCATAACAGGTACTTTATCGTCATAAACTCAATAAGTGATAATATTCATCGAACAGCCATGTTGTTTTTGGGTTTATTTACTATAATACATAATTTTGGGTGGCAAATTTCTTCTTCTATTCATCACAAATGACATGAATATAACCTATAAACATTCATTTTAGAATATGTTCAATTTTGCGCATGATCAAGTTTCTGAATGTTTTCGATTTTTATTGGTTGGAGAATATAATTAGAATAAGTCAGATATATCAGAGATAGGTTGGTTTTCAGCGATATTTTCAATAAAAAGCAAGTATCTAGCTTTTACTGAACTCATTATTTTCAGTATTGTATTAATTTTTTATCTGAATTTTTTGGAGCTAATGGCTGATGTTGAAGCAGTTCTACTGAAAGGTGAATTGTTTTTTCGATTTCTCATATTATTTACTGAAAGGAAGATATTAAGGGTGGGAAGTTTTCAAATGGACATGTCCTGACCGATTCAGTGACTGACTAACATACGATCGACGCCCATACAAAACCGCTAGACCTAAGAGCGTATTTCTTCGATGACATAGATAATCACTGAAAAAGATTTCTTTGATACTCCCTGAAGGGGAAAAAAAGGATGAGAAGGGGGCGAAAGTGAAAGTACTGTTAGTTAGAGTCATGGGAATTGGTATTTGTAATGTTACCCATGAAGGTAAAATAAGTGGAAGGGGGAAGGTTACAAATGAAGAAATACATGTTTTACTGTTTTTGGAAATTCCAACGCTAAAGAGGTGAAAGGGGGGTTAAATAGGTATAGGAGGTTTGTATAAGGGTTCCGTTAGTTTTCAAGTAAAAGACATAAAACATGGTATTTGTGGTCTTGGCTACAAGATGAAGAAATACATGTTTCAGTGATTTTAGAAATTCAAACCCCGAAGGGGTGAAATGGAAGGGTACAAATTTTTATAGGGGTTCTGGTAGCTCTGTTAGCAAACTTGGTATTCGAGGTCTTAATTATGAAAAAAAAAATCGTGTTTCAGTGTTTTGTGAAAATTCAACCCCTAGAGGGATGAAATTGAGGCTGAAAATTCCTATTGGGGTTCCGTTAGTTGAGTGTTATGAAAATTGGTGTCTGAGGGGGGTTGATATGGCTCTCTAGCCTCTGTTGAGTCATTTGTACATTGACCTCCATCTATGCAAGTCCCGGGATTCCGAGACTCCTTGCGAAGCGTATCAGGTCCAGGGAGGCTGAGTTTCTTAGAGAAAACCTTCGAGGAACTCAAGCCTTATGCAAAATAGCGCTTGGCAGTCGCGGTTTAAGCGAAGTGCTCATAGTAACGGCAGAGTCCACTGTCTGAATTATCCATTTTTTGAGGTGATGTCCGCTGAGCAGTCTCGTTACCAGTTTCAAGTATTCCTTGTCCAACTCGAAAAACTGTCCAGCTTTCTTTGGCGATCCTTTTCGTTTGTTTTGGCCCTGAAACCTCATTCCAGTTGGGTTTCAATTTGGTCAGCTTCCCAGCATCAAAACTCTTTGTTGATTTTGGCTCTGAAAAGACCACAGAAGGGTACTAGGCCCAACAATTGAGTGCTTGCGCCTCCTCTGGTGATCTGGACCCACACCAGAGTAGCCAGTTGCAGTCACAAGTCAGTCTAGTTTCACAACTGTGTGAATTCAGAGCTTCTAGTGCTGCTTGGCTGTCTGATAGATCTTTGCCCCCCTGGAATCTCCGTTGAGGCATTCTTGAGTGCAAATTTCTATAGCATGGGTTTTTCCTTGGAAAATTATTGGGACTTGCCTAGAGATTTTGAGAGCCTGAAACTAGGACCCGGTACTCCCACTCCAGCTCTTCTGTCCATCTTGATACCATCAGTATACCAGTTTGACGCCTGGTGCAGTCTGAAGGCACTTTTTGCTTTCATTAGAGAGAAGTGCATGGGTGAAAGATTCAGCATTACTTCTAGTGCTGGAGTACGTGAAAATCGCCCCTGTGATGTCCAGAGACTAACCGCTGTACTTTCTGCGGCTTGATTTGTGCCGTGTACTGTTGAGTTTTTAGCCACCATACTAATGGAGCAAAGGTAACTATGGGTTTTATAATCGTTTGATATAACCAGTATATTATTTTCTACTTCAAACCCATGTCTTGTCAAAAACTTTACGACACGTCCAGGTTGCTACTATAGTCTTGGACAAAATGTAATCAGTATGACTGTTCCATGTTAGTCTATTGTCGATTATGACGCCCAGATATTTGACTTCATTCAAAAAAAACTAGATAAACTCCATTCAGGGTTGGGGCTTTCAGTTCATACTTACGACTTTTCGTGACTGGGACCAGTACTGTTTTGCTAGGATTTACATTCAGTCCCTGCTTTGCGCACCAGATTCTGTTCATATTCAGGGCTGTCTGCATGCGACTGAATATTATCTTGTCATGTTTGCCATCAATAGTGACCACCAGGTCGTCGGCGTAAACTTGAGTGCTAATTCCAGATTATGTAGCATCACTGTCAGATTATCCACGGTCAGTGACCACAGCAAAGGCGATAGAACTATGCCCCCAGCCCCAATGACTCTGCTTTTCTGCATGTATCCATCTGATCAGTCATGTATTTAGATCCCTTTCCTCTGGCGACCTTATGGTGGAGTCATGTGAAGTGTTATCGAAAGCACCCTCGAAACTTAAAATATATGTATTTCTCAATCGCCTTTACTGTACACATTGATATAACAACTCAACACTCAACTCAACACCCACAACGTACACACATCGAAGAAACACAAACTTCACCATCACCCAATCCACTCACCACCCCAATCCACTTACCACCCCAATAACGGAAAAGTATAAACAGATATCAACCAAGCTAAGAAAAGAAGAGATATACAATAAGGGAAATCTACTACGAGAAAAACTATAAAAAAACATCATGAAACACAAAAAGGCAAAACCTGAAAATGAATTGGTAAAAAATTAATACACCTTTGGATATGGATGCTATAATAAAAGAAATTTTTAATAATTTGTATTCCAGAAATAATAAAAATTCAAAATGTCCCTATCCAGGGATGGAACGTCTTATTGAAAATTATAGAGATCCAAAATACAAATGAAAAACTAAAAGTATATGTTTATATCTTGGATAACCTTCTTCTACTCGGTGTAAAACCCCATTACCTAGTTCTTTTCCTAACTATTCGGAACGGCTATCCTTCCTCTATATATATTTAAATATATATATATATATATATATATATATATATATATATATATTATGGAAATAACTAGTAGGTAGTGGAGTTTTGCAGCAAATAAAGGAAGTTGTTCAAGCTTTCGGGAATCTCTATTATTTCCATCATCAGTGAAAATATTTGGTGGAAATGGTTACTGAGATGTTAACAATTATTATGTACAGACAATGTAGATAGATACAAAACATATTAAAATATCATTAGATTTTTTTAATTATTTATTTTTTCATTTTTTCCGTCCTTCACATCTGTCTTCACCAAACTATCACTATTTTAATATGTTCTATATCTATTTTCATTGTGTGATATGTGTCACAGAATCATTGTTAACAACTGAGTAACCATCCTCACCAAAGGTTTTCCCTGATGATGGAAATAATAGAGATTTCCGAAAGCTTGGCCATTCTCCAAAGCCATCTCTTATACTTGCTGCAAAACCCCACTTCCTACTAGTTATATATTTATATATATATATATATATATATATATATATATATATATATATATATATATATATATATTTTTTTTTTTTTAAAAATAAATAAATATTAATATATATATATATATATATATATATATATATATAATATATATATATATATATATATATATATATATATATAATGAAGAGATTGTTGGTTGACGACAAAAAAGGAAACTATACACTTAGTTTTCCTGAAGACTGGGACAAATTCAAGAGTCCATAATATGTCAAAGCAGTGTGAAATGTAATTATTTCACTGAACATTCGAGGAAATCTATAGAGATATGGGAACTTGAGTATTCTCTTCCACTATTGAAATTCAATGCGAATTTTTACTCCAGGTGGAGAAATAAATTACCATTGAGAATACTCAAATCATGGTAAAATGATATACAGTGCGAGTTTCTACTGAATAAATTCAGTAACTCGAAGACAGTTGTTTTGTCAGAAATATGCCCGGACAGGTCGATTTTTATTCTGAATTAAGTTCGTTTCTTATGCGAGAAAATGTTATACAGCTTGGGTAGATATGACGTCATCGACTATTTTTTAAATAGCAATCCTAATTTTTTTAGTCTCCTGTCGTATTCGTTCTTGTAACTGCTCAATGCTTTCCGATTTGGTGTTAAAAACCTTGCTTTTCAAGTACCCCCATAAGAAATAGTGCATATGTGTTGAATCCGGAGACCTGGGAAGCCATTCAACAGCTCCTCTTCTACCAATCCATCTGCCTGGAAATACATCTTCCAGATACGCACGGACAGGTCTTTCAAAATGGGGAGGCGCACCGTCTTGTTGAAACCAGATGTTTCTATTCGGGACATCGGCTTCATCCGTATCAGGAATCAGAGTAGCCAAAGTCGAAACTAGTTTTTCCCGCAAGAATTCTGAAAATCTATCTCCATTGAGATTCCTTTGGAAGAGAATTGGTTTTATTACTCGATTACCAACAATCTCTGCCCAAACATTAACTTTTGCTGTATATTGAGTGTGGCCTTTTCTCCTCCAGTGTGGGTTGTTGTCTTCCCAATAACTATAATTTTGACGATTTACCTCACCATTTAACGTAAACGTTGATTCGTCAGAAAACAGGACGTTTTCTATGTATACAACATTTCTGTCTAGTAGATCGATCATTTCTTCGCAGAATTGGATTCTTCTATCCGGATCATCTTCGGTTAGTTCCTGGAGGATTGTAATTTTTTAAGGATGAAATTCATGGGTTTTCAGAATTTTTATCACTGAATACTGGCTAATTTCGAGTTCCCTAGCTATCTGCCTAGTGGAAACATGATGATTTTTTTCAACAGAGAGGAGTACATTCATTTCGACATCTTCATTGAGGGCACTCTGACGATGATTCTTTGTTTTTTGTACATGCCCATTTTCTCGAAACTGTTTTTCAATCTGCGACATGGGTGGTAAATCAGATACTTCCCTCTGAATAAATGAATAACTTCATTTTGTGTTCTTGTCCTATCTCCGTAGCCAATCATCATTAAAATTTCCATCTTGTGGGTTTCAGTTAAGTACGGCATTTTGTTAGATTCTTCAAAAAACGTCGTTTCTCACAAAACGACAAACTAATAACCTTGGTAAATATCCTCGTTCCATGCGATGATACTCTCCTTACCTGTTTTTCTTTAACTTTTTTGTTTGACATTGTCAACATCAACCCAGTTTGCCGAAAAACTGACCGAAGGCAAATATTGGGGAGGAAATATGGATTTTCCTACAACTTCATAACTAAACAACAACAACAAAAAAGTCACACCCCACACATTTTGTGAACGACACCTTGTTTATGTGGTGTTCAAATCGTCCTTAGAGTCCCATTGTCATCTCCCAACTCACCAACTATTGGAGGTGCCCCCCCCCTCCCCCCAAGGGCCCGTTCCTGTCCATTTTTTTCAAAGTGCTTCAATTATTTCATTGAGTCAGATTCCTTTATTTCTCGCATTAGTTGATGTTTGTTACAAATCTGTCAAACGACATGGAATAAAAAAATTATATTTGGTACGTCTGTGTAACTCACTATACCCTTCAAGAATAGTCATAAAAAAATTGGGATTGCTAATTGAATAAATAGTCGATGACGTCATATCTCAAATTTGAGACACGCTGTATAACACTTTCTTACATAAAAACGAGCGCAATTCAAAATTGAAATCGGCCTGTCCGACATATTTCTAACAAAACAACTGTCTTTGAGTTACTGAATTTATTCCAACTTAGAATCTCGCACTGTATACCATTTAGATATTCTAAGTGCCCTATTATATATCAAAGAAACTGGATACAATCCAAACATACAATTAGTGTCGGGTCTTTTATTTCCGGAGATGATTTTGTGGAATATAATATATAAGCCTTATATCACTTGATTTTAAATATAAGAATTCTAAAAATTTTTATATTGATTTCTACCATTGTCTATTTTTCAATTGACCAATGGTTAGAACTGCGATGAAAACAAAAATATACCATATTTTTCATATGCAAAGCCTTTCAATACTGAAACCTTCAGAAGTATATACTGTGTTATCCAAGATATGGTATCTTCTCAACAGAATGTTGAACCCGTGAAAATAAGTTAATTTTCAATTTATTTCTTGAAATTGCATACGGAATCGAAAGCCAAAACGTCGAAATATGTCGCTCAAATGAGGAATGAATGCATTGAAATGGGTAATATTGTTAAGAATCCAAATACGAAGTGTGATCTCGGTTTCCCCGCACATCTCATTCCGAAGTTCTGTTACATAGCATTACAAAGGTTATTTTTCTTAAGTGCATTCGTAAACCAGACAAGAGCTAGATCTCTCGAAATATCGTTATTTAGAGTTGTTGAAAAGTTGGGACTTGAAACTTCGACTATAAAGTCTGGAAACGTGGAAATGTTAATAACGCTTAATAAATATTATTTATATGCTAGAAAACAATGTTATTCCTCCAGCAACTTCTCAGATTTGAAATTTGATCGTGTGGAAGTTATATATACAGGTGAGATTGAAATAGTTTATGAAGCCATCCATTTTTTAGCAAGGTTATGAAATCGAAGTGTGGGTTCCCATATATGTCCTCAATTGCTTCTCAAATAGTATGTCATCATTCGAAAAAAAAAACACTGAACTACAGGAATTTGTAACTGATTGTTCATGAAAAACAAATTCAGAACAAATGAACATATTATATGTTTTTATTGATTGTGAGTATACATGTCTTCCCAGATAAAAATGTTTAACCAATTTTACCCCACGTCCAATCATCTAATTGTACAGCCGCATCTACCTGTCAACAAAGCATATCATATCTGAATACCAGCATGGTTTTATGAATTCCAAGTCCACCGTTAGTAACCTGTCTGTCTTCAATCAATATGTGTGTGAAACGTTGGACCTTAGGGGGCAGGTTGTACACAGATTTCTCTAAGGCATTCGAATATATCAATCATAAGTTACTTCTTCATAAACTTACCAGTATGGGCTTTAATGAAACTTATCTCAAACTTCTTAACTCCGACCTCTACCAACGCCAAAACTATGTTGCTTACAATGGGTTTTACTCAAATGTTTATATTGCAACTAGCGGAGTACCTCAAAGATTCAATCTTCGTCCATTATTATTTTTACTTTTCATTAATGATTTGTGCATTTCATTGAAGTGCAATCGGTCGATGTCTGCAGATGATTAAAAAATATATACTTCTATTACCACTTTGGATGATTTGCCATTTTAAAAATCAGATTAAATTTTACATAATTGGTGTTTAGAAAATCACCTTCATTTGAATATATCTGAATGTGAAATTTCAACATCAAGCCGCAAACTCAATACGTTAGAATTCCCTTATATTATAGATAATGTTATTTTAGAAAGAACTGATATACTATTGAGGATTTAGGAGATTTAGATCATCAAGTCACATTTAGTTATCACAATGATTTTGTTGTCAGTTCAGCATACTGTGCAAATGGCTTTGTTATCAGGAACTGTAAGAATTTCAATAACATTTTAGTATTAACCTCTCTATATTTCACTTTGGTTAGATCAAAACTAGGATATGAATCCATAATATGGAATCCCATATTCATTCAATATTATTCTGGTATAGAAAAAGTTCAGAAGAAATTCTTAAATTCCTAGACTTCAAAATTGATGAGTTTAATCCTTCAAGAGGTTGAAGTTATCTTGATTTACTATATAGATTCAATTTTATGTCTTTAGAGAAACTTGGAAATCAGGCATCTGTTTTATGCTTATATAAATTACTCAGTTGTAAATTTACTGTCCTGCATTACTGTCGCAAATTGATATTATCATTCCTAGAATAACATCTAGACACAATACTACTCTTTTGTGCAACAGAGCTAAAATTCAATATTAAAAACACTAACAAATTTGATGTGCAGTAATGCTAACGAACTCTCTAGCATTTGTTGCAGCATATGAACAAAAAAATGTATCTTGTGCGTATATTTGAATTTTTGAGGATTTACAAAAATGACTTGTGACTTTCATTCATATTTCAAAAGTGTACTTCTAATTAACCATCTGATTGTAACATTGCTCTGTAAATGGGAAACTGTTCGGCAATGAACGCTATTATGACTATCACCTAATTTATTTGGAATACGGCATCTGGAACTTTGTTCACGTGACAGAAGCTACATTTCAACAAAAATTTAAGAAGAATCTTCTGTTTCTATCTATCCAAAATTGGTCTCAGGAGATTACGAATTTTTCATGATAGATCATGTTACAATAACATTTTGTCTCTTTTTGAAATATTTGAATCCAACAACTTTCTGCAATTCTAGGAAAATGAGTTCTGAATTGCTTGTGATTTTCACATCAGAAAGAGTTATACCCAATTTTCTTATTTCATTTTGCACACCATATGGAGTACAAAGCCAAAATCAATCCTCATATTCAATATATGTTGAAAAAAATCAACGTGATCCGTTACTGTATTTGAAAATTTTTGATTCAAGCATATACGAAAAAACCTTTTACTTTGGTAGTAGCCCATTTTCTTTGAGGCTGGTTACTCCAAGATTTCGGCCCGTTTTTCGGAGGCTCCGTTGCTGCACCGTTTGTTTTGAGACCCCGGTGTCATACATCCGTCGCCACGGCGCTCACAGCTTGGATTCGGGTCTATTTGCCAGAGCCTCGTTAGTCAAGTCACGGCCGCCCACATGCAATACGACCCATTCATTGCGCGGCCGCGAACCGTTCACCCCATACCACGTGAAGGTGGGGTCATCGTTATTTTTCTCGATTTGAAAAAATCCACTAGACAAGCAACTGCCTCTTCTCCTCGCCACGTTGATTATACAGCAGCAATATGGTGAAATTTACGCATAAGACCCTCAGGAATATTTTCATCCCATAGCAATATTATTTTGTTTAACTTCAGACAAATTTAACGAAACTGAACTGGACTTACGTTTACATGGATCTGCTTGTAGTTTCATCCTGATTGCATCGCGGGCATCTCGGGCTGGTTTGAATACTGTATTGTTAAGCGGGTCAATCATAATATTATAGTCATTATAGTACTTTTTTTTGCAAAAGTTTGCACGAAACGTTCCACATTGTCTTCACCGCTGCTTCTTTAAATTCGGGCTCGTCTTTCTTTCTCATATGGACCGCCCACTTTTTCCTTATCAACGCCAATTCTTCCAAGCTTCTATGTTCATTTAATTCATATTCTCGTTCGCAGCAAAATTCCATGAATATTCCCCAAATATATTTGTGACTGTAGGTTGTATTTCTGGGAATTTTTGCTTTGATTAGCGCATTTATACTTTGAACATTTGCATTGCCAAAACGTGACATTTTGGAATTATTTGGAATGAAGTTATCAAACTCAATCGTGTTGTCATAGTGATTGATAATTGCACTGAATGCAATTATCAGTGTAATGTTGATATGGTTGGGTGGAATTGTTTCATATGACACAAAATGACAGAATTTGAATGGTTGTTAGAACTGTCAAAAGAATTTAAAAAATTATTAACTATACAGATACAAATCTCTTTTCAATATAATTTGCTAAGATCGCTGAAGTTCGAGGACTTCTCCTTTTTTTCTTTTCTTTTGATTCGACTAAATGTTGTTAGATCTTCCATAATTTCGTACTTTTTTTTTATGAAGAATCAGTGGTTTTACATTTTGTTGAATGTGATTTTCTTCACGTATGTACAAATAATTCGACGCACCTAGTTGGGTTTTATCTTAATGTGAATTTTATCTCTAGCAAATGGCGAACACGTGTATCGCCACACAATTTTGATTCTCTTATGATTTTTCTGTGGATTGTTTACTAGTGCCGTAACAATTTATATCACACGAAATATCAGTGAAACTCAGAAGTTTCATTTTATAAGAATTTGACTACACAGTTGCTTACACAGCTTGATTTCGAATAGAATCCCTGGAGGATTTTGGTTGATCAGTACTGCTGACTTTTCACATATTCACATAAAATCAGATCTAGCAAGTTGTTACTAAATTCATATTAATCCTCAAAAGTAGAAAACAATTATTAGAAAACATAGTTCCTATATTTCTGTATTATATAATCTATTTGAATACTTTGTTTTTCAAGTGTATTGCCGATATAAGGAAACAATTAAGTACCTACCTGCACTTTTTGAGAATTTCGAATTTCAATCCTATGATGAGGAATAAAGTTGGCTTCTGAACTGAATACAACTAACAATTGCATCCATTTGATGAACTCAAAACTGTAACTTTCAAGTTATTAAATAATTTTGGATCTGTCGATCTGAAGAAATATTTGTTTAATTCCATCATTGAATTGCTTTCAATGTGAAAAATATTGTATTGCTTCATATATCAAAATATTGATTTGCAGACATGTGGTCGATTGGGTGGAAATATGAGAGCCACTGGAATATTATTGTTGATTAATGACTCGAAAAAGAACCATTGTACTGCTCACTTTCGGCCATCGCCAAGTTGTTGAAGCAATATTCCGAGTGCACATATAATGTGTTGGATGTTCCTTAGGAAATTCAACTTGAGGATTAATTTGAGTGGAAAAACTAATTTCCAGACTCTTATGTACATTGATTGGTAGGTTTTCCGTCAATGATGTTTTTCCCAACCTTATACTACCCAGAAAAATATTGCAATTATTTTTAAACTTTTATAAATCAATGAAAAGTGACTTGCTAATACACTGAGAAAAATGTATGGTGAATATTACCAGAAATATGGTAATTTTTACAAACATTTACAACAATACAATATGGTAACGTTTAACGAAAATGTATTGTTACCATTTATGGTAATGACTACTATGAAAGTATTCTTATAACCGTCTTATAACCGTTGTATGGTGGGCCTAACAATATATTCTATAATGAATTGGAACATTTTTTTTATTGTAAGTATAAAAATATATTATGGTAACATCTATTATACATAAATTATGAAGTTAAAATAATCGTATGGTAACCAATATATGTACTTAAAATTTACCATCACAAATTGTAAAAACAACAATACACTTATTTAAAAATTCTTTACATGCATATGGCGAAACTAATCAATATGTATTGTCAAACCAATCAACCATACTGTGTTCTAAACTCAACAATATATTTATGATAGAGATGAGTATATTGTTGTAGTAAACAATACAATCCATTTTTGGCATTGTATATTTTTTTATTAGAAAAATGTTTCAATATTGGATATTTCCAGATAGTTAATTTGGAATAAATATTGCTGGGATAATATTTCTATTCACTCCCATACCTACTTGGGTAACAAAGGTCCGAAGTTGAAATGAGTTTTTCTCAGTTGTTCAGTGAAAGATATCAGCCCAGAAAAGGAACTGAATAAAATATAAAAGGAAACATTATTGAAAATATATTTGTTATTACATTACTTTGCAACTTTTTCATTCATATACTCATTTATTTCAAAAAAGCTGAAAAAACTTCACTAGAACAAGTTCTCATAAAAACGATTGTCAGATAATCCTTTTCTTGTCAGACAACTTATGTGTTAGTCTTATTATATTATAGTATTCAATTATATATAGATATATATATATATATATATATATATATATTATAATATATTATATATATATATATATATATATATATTATATTAGGTGTCCAAAAAAGACGATTTTTGATTGTCAGTTAATCGATGTCACAATAAAGCTCCTGTTAAAAGCGGAGCTCAAAATTCCAATTCTAAGAGGTCCTCCATCGAACTTGAAGTTTTTCCGTTTAAATAACATGGGAAACATGATTTTTTATTAGTTTTTTGTCCTGCAAACTGTGATGGAATTATTTAAGAAAAAAACGAATGAATGGACCTTGTTTATTATCAAATTTGGTACAAAAAATTCTATTGAGTTGAATTTCTATCTTCAATATTTGATTTGTTATATAGCTTTAAAATTTAAGTTTCCGGTTTTTTGCATTTTTTAGCTAAACTGTAAGAGTAAGACAAATTAGACAAATTTGTAGTACTTTTGTTTTAAACGATATTTTTAAAAGTTAAAATCTTAAATATCTTAATTTATGATTTTTCAACTATTTTATGAAATATATTGATAAAGGACATAAAATATATGTTGAGGCCAAGATTATTTTCTATTTCTTCTCATTATATTTTGGATTAAAAAGGGAAACATTCTCAATTGAATATTGATAGAAAGATTTCATGAACATCCTGTTTATATTTTCAACAAATCAATTTTGGATTAATTGTTCAAACCGGCAACCTTGCGCAGTGCCTCAAAGTGGATGGCGGTTGCCATAGCGACAATGTAAATTAAACAAAATATATAGAAATTACTTTTGCAAACAAGCAGCATTATTAAATGAAATAAATACTATTCAAACTAATAATAATAATAAAAATTATAATATACAGTCCATTTCGAACAATACATAACAATATCATTAAGATATCAAAAGCAAATACAATTCACAATATAATTGCAGTTATTTTTAGTTCAATAATTTTTAATATTAGCTTAAAATGTGAAAAAACTTTTATTTTTACACTTCAATTGATATTTTACTCACTATTTCAATATTCTGAAAATGATTTGTTCTGATTGAAAATTTTTAATAAAATTAAGCTTATTGGACTATTGAAGATTTGAATTTAAATTTTTTTGAGAACTTGCTTTCAGCGCCCTCTGTACATTCATCGATATCTGCGCCATTGATCACTTACCGCTTGATTGATTCAATTAGTAGATTCTATTGTCTTTTGATTCAATTAGTTCGGTTTTTAGGTTAGTCTTTAGGTAGTTATTGCCACAACAGCAACGCGTGTATCTTTTTGATAGAAAAAAACAATGTCTGAAAAAACAAACCAACGGAACTACATGAATTTAGTTGGCTTTGAGTCAAAAAATGTAAATAGTTCAAAATTACCTGTGAAGCGCGATGTTTTATCTTTGTTTTTTTTATATACGTCGAACAAAAAAGCTTGGAATTCGCGAGAGTTCCACATTCGTTCTTTGTGAAGTTGTTAAAGTATGGCATACATTTTTGCTCCGTGTAAACAATTCACATCACTCCATTGTGAGAATCGAAAAATTGTACAGAGACTGGCAAAAAAAAGTTCACAAAGCTAGAAAAAAATCTCCTGCATAAAAATTACTTGAGAAGAATTTCAGTGATTCTCTCGATTGCTTATTTGAAAGTGATCAATCGAACTTCAATAAGTTTACTGTCACAGATATAAGCTTATTATTATCGATGAACATCAGCGATTTCGCGAGCCAGCGGTCGTTATTTTTATTTGAACAGTTTCAACTGGAGCATGATTTTATGGACAAGGATCCAGAGATCTGGACTTTCGATCAAAATTATCAACAGTGCAAATTTGTCCTGTCAAACTTAAAAGTTGTTAATGATCTCGCTGGGAGAGGCGTGGCATTGATCCAGGAGTACAATGTTTGTTTGACACGAAGTGAGGAACAGAAGCAATATTTACTGCAAGTGGTCGAGGAGCATCGTAAAAGACTTCCTAACTTTAACAAAAATACACTTGTAACTGCTTACTATAAGAAATAAAAAGAAAATATTTTCATGCGCTTAAAACTATATAATTATCATTTGATTGGTTAGTAAAAAAAAAATTTCTAATTTCTACCCTTACTACTGAAGCAAGTAAGTGATTCTCAGATTAATTTCTAATAGTTTGTAATTAATTGATACGTTTTTATTCTGTAATTTCGATATTTATTTCGATAATGTTTTCATTTGTATCTATTTAACATTTATGCAAGAAATAATCGTAAAATTAACAATAATATTGTTAAAATTTTTTAGCCACAGGTTAAATGAAAAATTTACAAAGGTAAATTTTGCCGTAAATTGACTAAGGTTTTTAGATTTTAATCATATTCAATATCCTTTATCAACATATTTTATAAAATAGTTGAAAAATCATAAAAATATGACTGACTCAGTCTGTAAATTTTGTGGTTTGATACTACGAAACATCATACTCACCTAATTTTGTTGCAAGTTTGATGTGTTAACAAATTTGCACCAAATTTTTCGTTTAATTATCGATATTTCAGTTCGTAAAAGCAAAAATTTGAAAAAATAAATATACATGAGCCTGTTACTTTGTTGTTATTGATGATATAAAAAAATTGACGGGAAATTTGTCATTTAACATTTCTGTCTTAGTCTTACAGTTTAGTTAAAAAATGCAAAAAACCAGGAATTTAAATTTTAAAGCTATATAACAAATCAAATATTGAACATAGAAATTCGACTCAATGGAATTTTTTGTACCAAATTTAATAATAAAGAAGGTCCATTCATCCGTTTTTTTGTAAATAATTTCATCACAGTTTGGAAAAAAAAAAAAATTTTTCCCTTTTTAAAAAAAATTAATTGGGGCCTTAATTGGAATTTTTGCCTTTTAAGGAGCTTTTTGGGACATCTTTAAGTTTTTGCAAAAAAAAACTCTTTTTTGGCACCCCAATGTTATATATATATATATATATATATATATATATATATATATATATATATATATATATATATGTATATATATGTATTGTTTTGTTATGAAAAACCAGTTATATATTTCAAAAGGAAAAAACCCACAAAAAGAATAATTATTCAATAGCTATTAGTTTCAAGAGATTGTTTTTACATAATTTTTGAAATTCTATTTCCTTTATTAAGCCTCTGTATAATATGAATGGAAATAATGTCCAAATACTATAACACAATCAATTTCATACACTGTCATAATGATTACAAATCATAATTGTTCAAAAGACAACAAAAAAGTCTAAACTTACAAAATCATCCTGAATAGAATGTGATCCACAAAATTATAAGCTTGAAACATACAGTATATGAAATTGTACCTAACTAAAAGTAGCCAATGGGAGAACAGCAAACTTCTTGATGACAATAGCCAATCAGGAAACAATATGGTCAAATGTAACATTTGAAATTGTGAGAAAATAAGAACTAGAAAGTGTCAGAGATAATTATCACTGAAATTGTATATAGTTTATAAGAAAGTAAGAATAGTTCTATCTATAAGTTTTGACAAATAACCCCAAACAGTGAAAATGTGACAATATAGTGCGCGAAGTCAAAAATTCAAATAAAAAGGAATGAGTGAAAAATGGTATCCAAGTAACGAAATAACAAAGCCAAGGAAGACTGAAAATAATTTAAAAACGAATGCCACGTTTTGTTAGGAGAGAAAAAAAATTCATTAATTTCAACTTAATAAGCAGAAAACCAACATTACCTTATTTGTATACCATATACAAGTATTCAAAGCTGATTCCTGAATTTGTATGGTTCCTTCGTTTTGGTATTGGAGTTCCTGAGAGCATTGGAGTGAAAGAGAATCCAAATCTGGGTGTATATTGAACAGCGACCGTTCCAGCGACAGGTATAAACTTTCCTAGTGCACATCACGAACTGAACAATTTCACTAATAACTCATATCCCATCAGAAGAACTTTATTTCATTTGAATTTGAACTATTAAAGAAAATTTCACTTTCAAGGTGAAAGTGAGGTTGTGTCTGTTTTACCCATGAACTTTTCTCATGAGTATCCATGAAAATTTGTAGATTGACATTAGAATAAGTTATCGACCGTAGGCCAGGTAAATTTAAGTTTTCCTGAATAAAGGAAATAGTTGCTTTTGATACTTTGTTGCTTATTTTCCACAATTATCAGCAATCGTATTTATAAACACTGAATAGAAAATGACATCAAGCAGTGGCTAGTGGCTAAATTGCCTGAACCGGCTATCTGAGATAAGAGGCGTACCATCTGTGCTTAGCTGTGGTAAGGAAAGTGATAACAATTGGCAGCAACGTGACGAGAGAACAGTGACGTTAGCTAGCAATTATTATTACATCATTGCAAAATATATTATACAGGGCGAAAATACTCATCTATATCATAACAATTTGGCTCACAATGGAGAGCGGAAATTATTAGCAATTTTCATTATATAAAAACAGTTTATATCTGCAAATTATCATTATATTACAATTGACACCCAAAACGTGGGGCGAAATAATAACGAAATAATTTGTTATATTATCATTACATAACAATATATATATATATATATATATATATAGATCAGCATTTTTTATATTATTGCATTCATGTGGGTTTGAATAATGCAAAAATTTCAATTTCAATTCAGTTTTTCTTCAAGCTTTTTCCTTATCGAATCACAACCTTCATTCGAAGTATTATGTTAAAAGACGTTGAGAATTTTGAGAGTTCATTCATATAGAATAGAGAAAAAAATGAAGGAAAATGAAACTTTACTTAAAATATATTTATTATTGCATAACTATACAATTTTTCCATTCATATACTCATTCTCTTCAGAAAAAGAGATGGTGGAAAGCAAAAAAATTATTTAGCAAACTGAAAAAACCTTCACTAAAACAAGTTCTCATCAAAACCATTGTTAGATAATCCTTTTCTTGAACTCGATTCATGTGGGTTTGAATAATGCAAAAAATTTCATTAAAACAATTAAATAAACTTTTTTTATTGAAAGAATGAAACCCAAATTTATATAAAAAAAAAATCAAACTAAGTGTGCTCAAGACCCAATCTATATTCTTCCAAAGTATTATGATGAAAGACGTTGATAATTTCAAGGTTGAAGTGATATTTTTTTCTTTGTGGCTGATGTTCTAAATTATTCAATCTTTTGTCCAATCTCACCAGCATTTTGAAAAAAAAACATACTTGTGATAATATCTGTAACAGCTTTTTTCCCAAATACCATGTGAGCAGGTACTTGAGACAAGAGAAACTACCTGCTAAACCCCCTTTATTGCAACATTACAACTCCTTCGATTTGCGCAAAATCGAAGTTAAATCAAATCAAAAGGTGTCATTCTCGAAAAAGAATACAATTTACAGCGTATTCATGAGTTACATTATGGGATATGAGAGGAAAGAAACATGTTGAAATATATTAAAATGGTTTGCTTCAATAAGTAAAAATATTCCAGTCCCTAGGCCTTGCATGCATAGTAGGGTGGGCCGATTGGTATAGGGGATTTGAAAATTTGTAAATGCTTGTGTCTGCAACTATAAGACAGTTGTGAAATACGAAAAAAAGAAATATTTCATTATTTTTTTTTTCATATTTTCATTTTTTGAATTGCCACAATGACACTAAAGTTTCCATTTGATAAGTTCAATTTTCGAAATCTGCAAATTCTTTAAAGTTGCAATACTTAAAAAGAAACACATTTTCTTCAATACTTTTTTCCTTATTTTTGCAATTTAAACTACCACAACAGTATTTTTTTAATTTTGAATTAGTTATTCAATTTTAAGCCAAATGAAGTGGTTCAAGATAGAGGTAATATTTATTATAAAACGAATTCACGAGTATTACAGAATGCAAAATGAAAATATTTAGTATCTAACATAATGGTGAGTTTTATATAGGTTTAGATATATAACTTAAAAATAGGTATATTATCAAACATTCTTTGAACAAATAAAACTTAATGAAATTTATAACCTTGCTTTAATCCAAAAGAAGGTATAATTTCAAGTGATTTCAATTTTGCCCTTATTACACCATCTCTGTTTTCACTACCACAAACTGTAGCTGAAGCTTCCGTCACAATTTTAACAGCTCGTTCAACCGATTGCGTGTGACATGGATACGATTTTATTACAGGGAACAGCATTGATGTATCCGGATTTTTCACCATATCGATCAAAACTTCCACAGGTAACCCCATTGTTGAAGGCGGTTCAGTAATGACAAGAGTACTCTAATCAATCAAGTCCATATAGTTCGAGGCGTTTATATTCAGCGAATTTGGAACTTCAAATTGTCTTAGTGATTACTGTATGTTAGAGCTTCGAGCTTTGGAAATTCGACGCACAGCAGGCTCCCGAATATGATGTCTGGTGTCCCCGAGCATTCCAAGCAGGATATCTTCAGGATGTGCGAAATATCGCAATATCAATCAAATCCTGTAAATTTTTTGGTAAATACCTAGATAACTGAATTGTTTTCAAGACATTGAAGGCTCCCTACAGGCATGCTGGTTTTCTTTCAATAATGAACCACATTAGACCATACATCTTTAAAATAAAAATTACCAAGGCAACCAAGTTTTCTTATGGTTCAGCGGTTGAAATATATAGCCGCAGTATACGATTAGCTGTTCTTAGCCATCGGGAATACACAATTTTACCAGGGTTTCGTTTGGATAGCTTTTTATCTACAGTTCCCTCTGAAATTGCATCACATATATCAAAAATGTATTTTTGATATATGCTTAGATCAGTCTTAACAGAATCATTCAATGCCGGAACATTTGACTCAATTATGTTGAAGTTAACTGTGATGAAAAAATAAAAGAATACAATACATAATAAAATAGAAATAAATAGATTACTAATAGAAAAACTCTCACATCCCTTCAATGCCTGTCCAATGGGTCCCAGTTGTGCTGCCATCAAGGAAAGTTATGAGATGTCGCAATGGCAGTTCATTAGAATGCAACTGGCAAACCATTGCAACGGTCTATTCAAATGTTTCTCCAATTGTACAATTATTCCCGAATGTTTTCCAACATTGACGTTTGTTCCGTCGCATCCTATTAATTCCAGCTCATCTGTTGTAATATGAGATTCGTCCAAGTACTTCAAAATATATTTCATGATGTTTGGCGAAGTTCCTGATCCAGGACAAATATGCGTCAAGTATATCGACTCTGGCATTATTATGAGAGTAATGTGCTCTTCTCGAATTTTTTGTCGACGATTGTTTTCCTTTTCAGCGTTTCATCTTCACGTCCATCAAAGAACAAGCCACGCGTTACCTATTGTATCTTCACGTTTCTTCTAGCGCGACGTATCTTGTTTCTATCATGATACTTTTATTGTCCTCTTCATGTATAATACCAACGTCCTGTAGAACGGCTGAAGGTACTGCAGCCCCAGCTCTATCAGAGATACCATAACTATCGAATGTTCTCGCAGGTAGTTGTAATGAATTGTAGCGGATTTGTGAACTTCCTTGATGTGGCAGTTCAAAACATGAAGATATAGAAAACATTATTTCACCAAAATGTTTCGACATTTTCTCTTACATATTTTTTTCATATGCAAATATTTGAATTTTGACCTTGAAATTTCGGTGCCCTTGTGGCAGATGAAATAATGAAAATATAAAATACTTTATTTGACAAAAAATGTTCACTTTTGAGTCTTAAACAGGTTTTGCGTTTGCAGAATTTTCCATTTACAACATTCAAAATTTGAAAATTAGCTATCATTGTGGCAGTTGAAAACTTGTTTTTTTTTGTGAAATGAAAAAAAAATCATTTCTTGGTTTTGCAACTTTTTTAAGTTGCAAATTCCCATTTTTCAAAAACACCCCAATGCATCGGCCCACCCTAATGCATAGGCACACCCCATTGTGTGTATGTTTTGTTCAAATAGAAAAAAAACTCACCACCGAATTGCTTTTCCGCAAGAAATATATAATTAGTTTCAGGGACAGTGATAATTATTGATGAATCAGCTATAGCAAATGCCATTTCCATAATTCATGTAAGAGTTATTCAATATACAATTTCATAATTATTCAGAATTTACTTATCAAAATTTTTTGTGGAATAAATAATTTATAGAAATGAATAAATGATTCATTTTATCAATGAATGTTTCAGTTTGTGGTGAGATACATGAAGAAAATCAGTGAAATTCAATTAGCTCAAATTCGATTAAGGTAGTAGGTACCAATATGAATTCCAGGGTAGGTATATTAGGAGACTGAAAGACATTCGAACAACTACTCAAACGATGAAACCAAACTCAAATCGAGGTAAGGGGTATATTATATTATTTTTGGTTTTCAATTTTTGAACATATCGGTTTCAAACTCGGTTCAAGTTCAAAGTAATCGAACAGTCGCCTATTCAATGTGAACTCCTGCGAAACTGTTCATGCTAGCACTGTCCCACTGCTTTGAATGATTTGGGCCGGCGATTCTCGGAATCGAAACGAAAACTGAGAAGGGAAAACATTATTCAGATGTCACAGAATGAAACACATATTCGTGAACGTGTCGAGAATCAGGCCCCGGAAACTCAGTTTTCAGATGGGAACTATCCTAATCTAATCTAACTGCAAACCGAAACAAACGAATTATTGGATCAATCGACCACTCTTCTATTTGCAGCAGCAAATTTTATGTTTTTGGTCCGATATTATAGTATGAAATATACCTACCCAGTCAAACCTATCAACCTCATGGGAAATAACTATATAACTAATTATTTATTGATGGTTGATGGAAATATTGGTAGGTACTGCACATTATCTCACAAAGTGCTGCACTTACCTTTGATAGTATTGATGAGTAGAAAAATCGAATTTAAAGGTTTTCTTACATAAAGGATTCAATATAAAATTGAACCAGAGAAAGGTAGATCTCAGGTGAAAAACAACTACTTTCCTGGCAAGTAGCACGCAGAACGTTGAATGATATTCACCTGAAAATCCATGCATACTTCCATAAAATATCAATGGACATTGAATGCAAATGTTTCTTTCTGATAAGCTCGATTATGTTTAATTTAAGTCGTGTTCACCTAACAATCCGCATACCGGTTTCAGGCTTCTTGGCCCTCATCAGTACGGAGTAGTCAACCAGCCAAAAGTCCAAAGAACTCTGGCTGAAGTGAGACACAACGTAAACAAACCATCATCGATCTTGTAACACCTATAGGTACGCCGGAAAAGATAAACTTTAACTGGCGGTACCTAGTGACAGAAAGAAACACTCCGAAAATCTCCCACCTCGATAGGTTTCTAAATAAAAGATTCCTTCTCAGTAGGAGTTTTCACCTGAGATCTACCTTTCTCTGGTTCAATTTTATATTGAATCCTTTATGTGAAGAAAACCGTTTAAATTCGATTTTTCTATTCATTCCACTTCACATGGCACTTATCTCTCAGTATTGATGAGGTCTGAAATTCCCCAGTCTTCCAAAAGAACCTCCATCGATGGTATCCTGAAAATGGCTTCTTATCGCATCCACATAGAGAAAACAGGAAACGTGCTCACAACAGAGGAGCGGGACGTCTTGCACAAGTTGCACCACAAACACTCAACATTTTTTCAAACCAACGAGAAACGAGACAATTTATAAATGCTCTGCAACATTTGGGAAGTGATTGAATGATTGAAAGCGGTTGCGTATTGCGTAGTTTCTCCCTCCGAAGCTCAGACGGACTGAAATTAGAAACCAATCGCAATTCAGTTTGAAGGTCATGAAAACACCCACGTGACTCATTCCTTTCAATATGTTTTGTATGCATTCCAATACGATGCTTCATTCTATTCCACGTATCTTTAAGCTTGGGAAAATTATATAGTAATAACTAGCCTAATTTATACTTAACCGTTGTACAATAAAATAAGGTAATTCTATATAGTACAATATGCTGATATATAACTGAGTGTCTCAACAATTCAATAAGGACAACAATAATGCCATTAAGATAAAAATATTTCACAGATTGCAGTTCAAGTTGTCAACTGTCATAATTTGAAATGGTAAACTATATTTTTTTTCCTACTAGTTTGTTCTCCAGATTTCTCTCAGTGTAGGAATCCATATTATCGTTACAACACATCTTTTATTGTCATGAATAAAGATATAGTTACTAAAAATAACTACAACAATACTCTCACTTGATATACAAGTTGGTCTCTGATTGTCTTCAAGGATCTCTTGCAAAATTGAACTCCAAGTTACTTAATTTTACTGCAAGCTTTATTGTCTTATTCGGACATGTTTCATTTGACATGCACTTCCCCATGAATGTATATCTATTCCTTTCCGTTCATATTCGCATTCGATCAATTACGTAAACTTTTAAAACCTTCATTGACTACTGGGATTATTCTGGAGAATTACCTTTTTCATAAGATGATTTGAAGCCAACTTCAAGAGGGGTGACTTTCACTATTAAATGATTGACTTTGGTAATCTGATCGCCTTCTTTTTCTTAATTACATTTTAGTGAATTTTAGGTGAACCTGACTATCTTCTATTCAATCTGACTATCTGACTATCTTCTATTTAATCAGTGTATGCTGATATTTTTCAATCTATGCCTTTCATATCCGACAATATTGCCTCAATATGGTCTCTGGTTAGGTTGGGAAAAACAACTTCATATTATGTTAATTATACCGATATCCTTTATTAATCAATTCCTATGTTATTTCACAATAACTTCTTCTCAACATTTTGTTATGTATTCATTTCCTGAGTTATTAGGTATCATCATTTGGACATCCAATTTTTATCAGTTTGTAGACTTCTCTTGACAATATCGAGACTGCCTTTTGTTACTGGTATTTCAATTAACCCTAGTGAACTTGGCTCTGTGATATCGTGTGACGATTCATTCGAATGTGTTTCACACATACCATCCAAATATCGATTGATAAATTTGCATGCTCCTTTCCAAACAGACAAACTACACAGATGAAGTATTTTCAACGGATTCAAACATTTTTATATCACTTCATGGAAATTAATTCGTATGACTAAGGACTAGGGCAGGTATCACACCAGAAGAAGCAGACTTGTTGATTATGAACAGTCAGCCAATAAAAACTAATATTGGAATTGCGCCAGTAGAAGAGCTCCTCAATAAAATGGATCTAAGAAATGGCGACCCAACCTGCTATGCGGCAAGGAAGAAACAAACCCATGAAGCGCACACTCAGTGAAGGACGTCCGTAAACTCGCATGAGCCGAAAAGATACTGAGGGCCGATGACTCGAAAACTTCCACACCAGTGTTCAAAAATGATATCTTCGACCTACAAAAAAAATATAATTATTTGTAAATGTTTCCGATTTTGATGAAAATAGAATTACATGGAAGGATCATATGCAATAGAAGCAGAAGGATAGAGAGTGTTTCGATGAGCTACCAATCCATAAATATCAGAACAAAATACGCTTCTGGAAATGTGACGCGGCTTCTCAAAAAAGAAACCAAGTACTTACCTGGAAAAATCGGAAAAGTAGATTCTAGCAAACGAAAACTCCACAAAAACCGATGAAAATATCTATTCTTCGAATTGAAATACAAATCAGATAGTTGAGTAGAACAATCAGTTAAATTGTATGTGCTGAGTATGAATTTTACTCATCGTTATCGTATCTTGTCAATTTGGAATGTATGTTTATGTATGTTGATGAGATATATAGTTCAATTATAGGTACCAGCATGTACTTATGCATTGGAGCGGCATTATAGTTTAATTATTATTCAAGTTGAGATCACTTCAATTTTTTTCCTCCGTTTCTCACAATCCAATATATAGGTACCTACATAGGTACTGCTAGTTCATCTATCACTTATTTCCCAAAGAAGAGCCATATTATGGAATCAACCTACCATTACTCCGAATGACTGTTCATTCCTTTTGAGTATTATTATTCCAGAATCCAGAAATTCATTATACGAATGCAAATAACAACTCTATCTTAATAATTGCATTGACATTCATTTGGTTCAAATGATACACATCCTCCATTGAATATGTTTTGGAATGGAATGCAATGTATCAATTTCATTTCATACGAAATGACTTTCAAATGAAATGAATCCAAATAAATTTATATCTTTTCTTCATCTCAGCGTGGTTTCAAATCGAACAAATAAAGTCGAATAAATCTCTCTCCTCTTCGGAATATCTTGATTCCACTTCAATGAAACAGCAAATATGACTGAACTGAACAATGGTAAATTGTTATTCTTTCACCAGTGGAAAAAATACACAAAATTGAAAGAGATAATATTTATTAATTACTATACTAAACCCAAAGATATTTATTATCACGAACTTTTTCAAAGCACTTTGACTTGAGATGTGCAAAACCTATATATAATTATATATATATATATATATATACATATATATATAGGTAATGCACATGGTGACGTTGGTTGTTGCCCTGGAATGCAGGGTCTGCTGACCGAAACCACAAATGTGCGGCTGGCTTCTGTTTGTTGACTCCGTTGATTTGTCATTTTCTACCAAGAGTTCTTCATCCTTGCACTTCTTCACCGTACTGATGAGGGCCGAGAGCCCGAAACACGTGTCTACCGGTAACACTTTCCTCTGAGGGCTATGTCCATTAAATTCCTTCCATTTTGTAACAGTCCCCTCGATATTCCTCTATTTTTTTTTATTTTTTTTTTATGTTCTGGTTCCCACGAAAAGAGATATCCTGTAATGTTCAGAGAACATCGTGGGAACCTAGGGAAAGAAGGTAGGAGTTGGTGTTCTTCTTAAATTTCTGAAGGTTGTATGCCTCGGGGAACACCTCCCTAGGCAATGAGTTCCAAAGCCTCGCTGTTCGTTGGATGAACGAGTCTTTGGAAAGTGATGTTCTGCAGGTCTCCATCCAAAGTGACCACGAAGGGGTGTGATGACTGAACTTGACGGGTTAATCTCGAAGAGACTGCCAAAGCAGGAACGATTGTTGATATTTCAGAAGAGCATCGCCCATGAAAATATCTATAAAATAGAGACAAATCGCCAACTTTTCTACGGTGTTCCAGACAAGTGAGCGAGTTTGTAAGCGAGGCATCACCGACGAGACGAATTGCCCTTTTTTGGACAGAATCCAAAAGCCTCAGGATATGTTTAGGTGCCGCACTCCAAATATGGGAACAGTATTCCAGGACAGGTCGGATCTGTGCCTTATAGATCATAAGCAGCTGACTGGGGGTGAAATAGCTCTTGGCACGAAACAAAACCAAGTTTTGGGATGCACTTTGGCAATGGACCTCACATGATTTTCCCAGGAAAGGTTATTGCTGATAGTAATACCAAGCATCGATATGGATGGCTTAAGTGGTATGGTTACTCCTGACAAAGTTATGTTAGGCACAGTGAGATCGGCTTTTCTAGAGAAAAGACATGCTTGTGTTTTGTTTGCATTGAATTCTACCAAGTTATTAGATCCCCATTCGAGAATTGTTGCTAAGTCCATATTTATATTATTAACATTTCTTCCTCGTTCATTTCTGGTTTCACGGGCTGATATAGGGGCCCTGGAAGAGAAAGCGGTATGGAGAGTACTATCATCGGCAAAGCTGTGTACTGGACATGAAGTTGCTTTCAACAGGTCGTTGATGTGAAGTAGAAATAGTGTTGGTGCGAGAATAGATCCTTGCGGAACACCAGTATTTATGAGTAGAGTGTCAGATGAAACTCCATCGACCACTACATGGAGAGACCTGTTTGAGAGAAAACTAGCAAGCAGAGAACACAGCTGAGGGGGCAAGCCATAAGACGGAAGCTTGGCGAGGAGTCCCTGGTGCCAAACTCGATCGAACGCCTTGGAGATATCTAATGCCACAGCTAAAGTTTCTCCATACTTTTCAATAGATAGCTGCCATATATGTGAGACGTAAGCGAGCAGGTCACCAGTTGATCTCTGATGGCGGAAGCCATATTGCCTATCGTTGACAATTCCTGAGTCTTCCAGATATTTCATGAGCTCGATGTTGATGGCTTTTTCCATGACCTTTGAAATAATAGATAGCAGTGCGATAGGTCTGTAGTTGCTAGGTAGGGCCTTTTGCCTTCTTTAGGGACTGGCTGTACTCTTGCAATTTTCCAATTGGACGGAAATACCCCAAATTGTAAGAGTGGTTGAACAACTTGCAAAGAACAGGTGTTAGTTCGGGGGCACATTTCTTGAGAACAATCGGCGGGATTCCGTCAGATCCACAGGCTTTGTTGGTGTTGAGACCCAGCAAAATCTTTCTGATAGTACGTTGGCGAAAGGTGATCTCGGGCATGTGACTGTCAATAGGTGTAATGTTCGGGGGTTGTTTTCCCGATGAATCCAGAGTGGAATTTCCAGCAAATAGGTGCGCAAAGATATTGGCTTTTTCCTGGGCAGTCGTTGCTAGTGTTCCATCTTCTTTGGTTAGAGGAGGAAATATATATATATGATGATGACTGACTCGTTTAGAATACAAATACAGGCTTATAATTGTGTTATGGTTTCAGTCAAATATTATTCTTTCAAAGCCAGTATCCGCGACTTCGTCTGCGTGGAATTTGTATTTTTCACAATGTTTTCTCTGTATTGTTATGCGTGTGGCTTTGCCCGTTTCCTGTTCCGTTTTCCCGTGATTCCGCTTTCCGTTATCCCTTTTCCCGTTATCTGGCTTCCCGTTATCCCATTATCCCGTTACCTCGTTATTCCGTTTCCTCTTATCTGGTTATTCCTTTCTTCTGAAGATTAACCTGAAATGGGAGCTCACCCTACAATGATTGCACTTGGTTGTGGAAAAATGTCGCTTTATTGTTATATCTTTGGTTCCCGTCATCGTATGGGAATGAAATACATACCAGTTTTCAAGTCTAATCATAAGCTTTCAAACACAAAACATTTCTTAGAAATCGGTCTAGTAGTTTCCGTGTAATGCTGGAACAAACAAACAAACATACAATTACGATTATATAGTAATACAGATGTAGATGAGGCCAGAGACATTGAAAGAATACTCTTTGTTATTTGGTCAAGCTATCAAAAAAATGTATTCCTTCATCATTGACATCTATTGACGAAAGATCACCATTGAAGCAAATCCCCCAATAAAACGTATGTCATACTTCCTAATTTGATATTAAAACGAAATGAAAAGAGAACACGGAAAATAACAAAAATTTGAACATAACACACAAATTAAAATATTTCTGAAGAGTTATTTAGGGTTCTTCAATCCTACGGTAGATACAACCAACTGAGATATCCATGCAAATCACTGTGATCAGAAAGAGATGAATTATTTTTGTTTACAGTTTTGGCATTGACAGCTTTAATTTTCAAATAAATTCGAATTTTGAAAAGATCAGAATTTATATCATTCTCAAGTTTCAATACGTAAGTGTAGAATCAATTTTATGACTTTCAGTTTTCAAAATTCATATTAACTATATATTATACTATATGACAATCTGAGCAATCAGTTTCAGAAATAAAATTCGATTTGTCTTTTTAAGCGGTCCTTAGTTTTCGTAGAAAGTGGGAAAACAGTTTTCAAGTCTTTTTGGCGATTTTAACTAAAATATTTTTCAATGTATTTATCAATTTTGGAGTTGATTCTTCGAAATAAGGTAATGATTTGTTAAAGATAATGTGGTTTTCCTGTTCCTTTTCAGTATTTTGTGGTACTGATTGATTGTTTATTGATGAATCTGTTGTTCCTCGTATTGAATGTGAAGAACTGAATATTTTATTCACAAGACATTTGGGGTAAGAGATTTCTATCAAAATGTCAAGTAATTCGGTAATTCTAAAGTGTTTTTTGTTTGCTCCCACCGCCCGTTTCGAATGAAAATGAACCTCATTTGTTCATTAAAAACAGAGGGCCGGGACTCACACATCCTCACTACACTATAAAATCACCCACCGAACTACTATTTCACAAAAATCTGACTGCAGAACGAAGAAAAAATATCGTGCATTGTCAGAGCATATTCTCACAACAAAACATGAAATTTGAAAACTGAAAGAAATCATCATAAAAGGACTTTTCTAGAAACGATTCACATTAATGGCGAAAATAACTGTTTGAATAAAAAATCTGATATTGATAATCTGAGAAAAAAATATACACCAACGTATTGAATGACAAATTTCGATATTTTCGAAATTCATTCGAATTCATGTAAAAATTCATTATTTCTATATTATTATTAAGTAAAAACTGTGATATCCGAAAAGTAGTGAAATTTTCAAAAGACATCGATATTATTAAGGAAATTTGATGTAAATTATATATTATTCAGTCTGTAAATCACTTAACGTCGTCTCTACTATCCCTCAAGGGTTGAAAGGGCAATAAATACCAATAATAACGAAATCTATGGTTTTAAAGTATTTCACGATCAGGTAGGGTAAAAGGCCCCGTGATAGTGTTTGACATCGCATGCTTTCATGAGCAAACAATAAGAATCACAATGTTGCAATTATACACATATTGATGTGATTGCACACCTTATGATGTTTTCAAATTTATATCGAAATGGCAACAATGTCAGTTCAGTCGTATGTTTCTTCTTGCGACATATCCGTCGCACTTCTGTGATAACTGAATATTGACATGATATTGTCCAGGTAAGTACACCAACTAGATACTAGTTGATTTGCATGGAATGCTTTTTTTGTCGTGTTGGGTGATTGTTCTTATATTTTGTAACGTATAATGAGACGATCTTAGTATATAACCTCAATCATTAATCGATTTTATGGTTATTTCATAGGGCCAATCACTGGGTTTACAACTGGCAATGGTAAATAGTTATTGGCCTTGTGCCAACCTATGTATGTTTCGATTTTTTTTTGTTGGATTCATTGATATTTGGATTTCATTAGATAGAATAAATTGGTACTTTTATAGATAATTCCAGAATATGAACCCTTATACAGTTGTTGGCCATGAACAATAGCTGTTAACCATAAGTAAAATCAATCCGTATTATACTAGGTACCAGGGCTCATGATCAGTACTGAAATCAATCAGATATGTTCAGAATGCACCTGTAGAAAAATATTTGAAAAAATATGCCAATACAGATCTGCAGAATACTATCAGAGATATTGAGCATGGAATGGCCAAAAGAGTTGCGTTCAAGAAACACAACATTCCGAGGGTTACAATTTGGGCTTTCGGATAAGTTTGTCGAGACATCTCATGGTCCTCCAGGTATTCATAGTACCCAGGAAGGGACAATGTTAGTACAGTGGATCAACAATTGTCATAGAAAATGATTTTCATCCCGTAAGGAAGATGTGCAGCTATCTGTGAAACAATTTCTGGATGATAAACCACGTCCAAATCCATTCAAAAATGATTGCCCAGAAGAAATATGGTATAGATCTATCATGACATGGCCACAAGGAAACCAGAGGCAGTATCGGCCGCATCATCACGTGATAGTGAAAGCGATGTCAGGAAATGATTTCAAGATAACTTCAGATACTTGAAGGAAAATAATTACCATGATATTCTCGAATGTCTCGATCGCATTTTCAACGGTGATGAGACCAATTTCCAGCTTTGTTTCCAAAATGGAAAGGTGTTAGCACATGTTTATGAGGTTGATGGTGCCCAGGCGAAAACAAGTATTGCGGTCATGTTCACTTTCAGTGCATCAGGCATCATAAGTCGTCCCTCCATATATCATATATCCATATGAACTTCTGCCAAAAGATATAGCTGTATCGGTCCCCAATGATTTCAGTAAGGCCTGCATGATACTGATTGGATGAAAACGGAGATATTCTAAGAGTATATAGGAAAGTATTCAAAAAGTCTCCACATAGATTTTCCTATAATCCTTTTCGTTGATGGGCAAAAGACACATTCAGATCGGAAATTAAGTGAACTTTGCTCTAACCTAGATATAATACTGATCTCCCTTTATCCCAATGCTACTCGAAATCTACAACCTGCTGACGTTTCAATCTTCAAGCCTCTGAAAGACGGATGGAGGGATGGAGTTCTAGAATGGCGTGAAGAACACCAAATAAAAAACCGTAGGAAAAAAAAATTTGCTGCGCTATTAACATGTGTCATAAATAAATCTGTCAGTTCAGATATAATAGAAAATGGTTTCAGAGCATGTGGGATTTTCCCTTGGAATCCAGATGCCATAGATTTCACCAAATGTTTGGGTTAAGTGAGAAAAGTGGTAAACATAGAAACAAATTACGAGTCAATCAATTATGATATTTTTTGAAAAAAAAATGGAAAAGACAGAATAGATAAGTTTACTTGAGCCGGTTTTGATATATTGGAAGTAAGTGAAGATCTCACAACAATTCATAAGTTGTGGCTGATATTCACAAGAATGAAGAAAGAATAGTAAGGATGATTTGACCGAAGGAATAGGAGAAGATATTGTTGACGATCGAAGTGATAGGATTAAAATATTTGAAGCGGAAGAAAGTCAAACCAATATCGAAAACAGTTCGAATGTTGCTGAAGCATGAATTTTGTTCAACCAATTTGAGATTTGTCTTACTAAATAATGATATCAAAATGGCTGAAATCCCTACTCCTTGATATCATGAATATCCCTAAGGTTCTTTGAAATAATTTCATAGTTCTCAGATTAACAATTCTAAAATTAGAGAATAATTATTCTGGCCCAGTACACCTCAAAGAAAGGGAACAAGAGATTTGGACAAAATCTAGTATATCATATCATCTAGCATTTGGAAAAAAAATAAAGACCATAAGGAAGAATGAAAACAAGAGAACGTTCGAAATAAATAGAACTAGAAGCGAGAAAGGGTATTGAAGAAGATAACAAGAGACAAAGAGTTAAAAAAAAGAAAAGAGGAAACCAAAACCTTTGAAGAAGTTGTTGAAACAGCTGGGGTTCAACGTGCGAAGAAGGCAATACATGAAGCCGCGAATGAATAATTGGGATGAAAATTTGCAAAAGTATAAAGAAATAAATGAGGGGATGGATATGAGGCTGATGAGGTAAGGCAACCAAGCTCTGATCAGCTATACCTAAGACCTGAGATGAAATACAATGACAAGATCGACCACAAATGAATTTAATTTCCACAATACACAGGTAATCAAGGAACTTTGTTTTGTGCGTGCAATGAGTATGACCCAAAAAAAATGTGATATAAAATGTGATGTGTGTATAAGAACCTTTCACACGAAATGCATTGAAAAACATGTCGAACACAAACACAAATCGAACTCAAATATTTTTACTCGTCCACATGTTAGAAAAAATGAAACTCTTCATTAGTAGAAAATTCGTTTATTTCTCAATAAAATAAAAACAATGGTGTATTTGTTTTCACCTACCTCTGGATTTTCAAATTTTTCATGGATCATATCAAAAGTGCCAATCACTGTACTTTTTCTGTGGCCAATATCTATGTTGTGAGGGCCAATCATTGCACATTTAGATGGATCTGAATGAATAATTCATATCATAATGAAAACCAGTAAAAATGTTCTGAACCAAACTGTATATGAACAAATTGACTAGAATATTTAAAAAAGAAAATCTAAATTTTTGTCCAAGGAATGCATTTTCACATAGTATATTAGGCATAGAAATCCTTATAAGGCCAATAACTACCCCTTTTACCCTACCATGTGTGAATTTTATATTCCCAAATACGTCTTAACTCGTGATATGTTTGTACTAATATTTTTCTATATTAATTTATCTGCGGCTTTGACTGATTTTTGCGATAATTTCATCGAATAATTTTAAATAAAAAAGGTTTACCAATTTTAATCAAATCGAAAAAGCTTTTGAAAAATATAATTCCAAATAATCAGTCAGGTTGGATATTATGTGTTTCCAAATTTCTTGAAGATATTCTCTTCTGAACTTGGCACATGGTGGTATAACATGAAAAACGTAACTTATTTTGAAACATGTAATGGAAGTCTAAACTTGTATAACATTAAATTTTTGTTGAATTTTTTTTCATGCCCCAGCCAGTAACATCTATTACTATTATGAGAAAGCTTATATCTCATAGAGTATCAATAATAGATCATGAAATTCTGAAAGAAACCTACATCCCAAAGTTAGGTACGTCCTTAAGAATTATTTTCCAAAATTCTGATTCCAAGTGGTTAAAACTACTTCCTGAATATTAGTATAATTTCAAAACAGGTTATATCTCGAAGAGTATCGGTAATATTAAAATCAAATTTGGGATTCAAATTTAGGAAATTCCTAAAATTGAATCCCAAGGAATCAGAACTGCATCCTGAATATTTGGATAAATTGTATTTCTGAAATCGTTGATTTTTCAATGAACTGTTTCTTCGCAGTTTCAATTCGAAACTAGAAAATGTTTTGTGTCAATACATAGAGTTTACATTATTCCAACTAACATTCGTAAAAACTACTTGTCACACAACAGGTTATATCGCAAAAAATTCCGTTAATGTGAATATCAAATTTTGCAGTAAAGGAATTAATTTCCAGAATTCAAATCCCAATGGATCAGAACTGCATCCTGAATATTGGAATGAAATGTATCTTCAAAATCGTGAATTTTTTAATGTACTGTGTCTTCGCAAAGTTTCAATTTGAAACTAGACAATGTTTTGTGTCAATACATAGAGTTAACATATCCCAAGTAACATTAGTGAAAACTACCCCTGTTATACGACAGGTTATATCTCAAATGGTATCGTTAATATGAAAATAAAATTCCAGGTGTTAGTGGGTACCAAAGAAAGAATTTCCAGAATTTGAATCCCAAGGAATCAGAACTGCTTCCTGAATATTTGGATGAATTTTTTCAATGTACTGTTTCTTCGCAAAGTTTCAATTTGACACTGGAAAATGTTAACATCATCCCAAATAACATTATGGTAGGTAAAATTGACGTGATTTTCACAAGCTTTTATTTAGTTTCACTTGTTAGTTCGTTCGTTAGTTAGGGTCAAATTTTGCAAGTGAATTTTGACCGACTTCCAGTCGTCGATTGATTTGGAATTTGGCAGGTGTTCATAATTCCGGTGACAATGCATTATGGAATTTTTGTTAGAGAAAAAATCGAAATGGCGGCTTCAAGATAGCGGACGAAATTTGTGACTATGGTCCGATTTGATTCAAAATTGGTTTGTGAATGTTTTCGGGGTCGGAGATGATGAAATTTTTGTCAAAATTCATAAATTTAAGATGGCGCCCCAAGATGGAGAATGAGTTTTGTGATTATGGTCTAATTCGATTCAAAATTGGTATTGGGGGTTTTCGGGGTCGGAGATTATGAAGTTTTTGTCAAAATTCATAAATTTAATATGACGGCCCCAAGATGGAGGACAAGTTTTCTGATAATGGTCATATTTTATTCCAAATTGGTATGTGGGGTCTGTAGGTTCGGAAATTATCAATTTATTTGTCAAAATCAATAACTTTAAGATGGCGACTTCAGGATGGCGGACGAATATTTTGATTATGGTCAGATTCTAGTCAAAATTGGTGTGTAATGATTTCTTTCGCTCCAAACTTACAGGGAAGAGACCTTGTGATAACGATGCTCTATCAGAAATGAACAGATTAAGGCGAACTAACCAAGAAGCAAAAAATAAAATAAGTTATGAAAAACCTTTTTGAAGACAAGCTTTTATTTAAGCTGTGTGCTAAAACGTATAAAATAAGTTCAAGTCATCGCTGACAATGATATATTTATTTTTTGTTGGATTATTTGGTTTTAAAAAGCTTGTCGCTCGTAGTGTTCATAAAAGTGGGTACCAATTAATTTGATTAAGCAGTGATTGGGAAGTAAGAACTTGTCGAAGTATTAATTTCATAACAATTCGCGCGACAAGCTTTTGAAGCCAAATAATTCAACAAAAAATAATTAAATCATTGTCACGATGACTTAAACTTATTTTATATGTTTCAGTTCACGGCTTGAATGAAATATTGTCTTCAAAAAGGTTTTTAATAATTATTTTACTACTTCTGAATAGGTCGGAGCTGAGCTGAGGTGAGTGTCATACTGAGATTGGCCAGTAATGAAAAACAATAAAGTTGGGAATCATTGGAGGTTTCAAGGAGAAATGAGGAATTTTTATTAGTATTCCATCTGCATCCACTGAGATGAATTTTTATAATCAACTTATGTTGAGTAACAAGTAGTGTTTACCTGGTGACAATTCTTGAAATTGTTTTAACAAGTATTTCCAAATCCCTACACCAATTGAAACACCAACTACACCTACTATACACCAGATTATAAATCGAATAGTATTCGTAATAGGGACTTTGCAGGAGGGTGAAAATACAGGGGAAGGTGCGAAATAAGGAGCAATTTCAGAAAATTCGGACCTAAGGGGTTAAAAGAACCTCCAAGTTAAATGAATAATTTGTATATTGAACCTGTCAATATTGTTTCATATACATTTATATTCTTCCATATTTAAAGTTGAGAAAGTTGTGAGACCATACATATATTCTATCTGGTTTCACTCCAACCAACTTGATGGACATAAATGATGAGTAAAAAGTATTATACCTACGAGAGTTTTATCCGCCTAGTTGAGTATCTATGGCAGTGAATTTTTTTTCTAATAACAACATTATTTAGACACATATTTCCTTGATTCTAATGGTCACCACAAATCCCTTAATGGTTTGAATCGAAAATAGTTTGGATAACCATCCTAATATAGTAATTATTCATGGAATAATTATGAGGGAAATGGAGTTTATCGCTCAGGTATGCCATGAATACAAAATTAAACGGAACCAGATTCATAACTTCAATTTCACGATCAAAAAAGGGTATATTATTTTGCGAATGAATAAATTTTTAAATAAGACAAATATTTCGAAGGCACCTCTACGCGGAACTGAATCAAACTTTGAAATTGTTCATGAAACGTTCTGTATAATTATATATTTTTGGATTACCCAAACATCTCCAAATAGGTCTTCTCAGTTTCGGAAATGAATAGTGCTCTCAATTTTTCATATTTATTTCCACACTCATCACAGAATTCTATTGTTTTTGTAAAAAAAAAAAAAAATTAACGAGTAAGAAATTAGTGTTCATCAATGACCTTATAATTTTGTATACCCACTGTGCTCTAGGTCATTAAATTTTTCAACAAACATGTGCCACCGTTTTTCACATCTCATATGCCAACTTATCGGTCTAGCGTGCATTTACCAACCTATACTAACCGAGCGGGCGGGGGTAAAAAACAGCGACATTAAACAACAAACAAATTAAAAATATGAAAATTCAGAAAAAGTTTTCATTTGGAAAGTAGAACTTCTAAGAATAGATGAGATATAAACGGAGAAATAAATTTAAAATTAATTTCACACCACATATATTGATTCGATTGAAACAATCTGAGTACATGGTAGTATCTTTTTCACAGCATAGTTTTTCCTGAAGAAGAGGAATTTTGAAAAAACATTGATGTGAGCCATTACTACACATATAAAACTATCTTTGCGCACCGTGCCCTAAAAGGTATTTTTTGTTTATGGCCAATTTAATAAACTCCACTGGCGCAAGCGTAAAAAAAAGGTATTTACCTCCAACGCTACGGTAGTCAACATGTCAAACGACTTTTGAACTCATAAGTGATAATTCTTGAAAAAAAAAATATTGAGTGAAATCACAATGAAAAATATAAAAATAATTGGATTTTATATATCATACAAGGCATGGAAAAGTAGACATACTATTAATCTATGAAGAATGCAAGAAAAATTCCAGCCACTCTGTATGCTGAAAGTTATCCCAACAGACATCATCCATGTTTTCAATATTTTTCCATGAAACGTTGATCATTGATGAGGTGACGGAAATCAATGTTTTAGCATTTATGTAATTGAATCCCACCGCTCCTTCTGAGGAAATTAGCAATGAGTTACAAGTTAGTCATGAGTCAGCAAGAAATGCATAGGTTCAGGTCGTTCAAGTATCAAGTGCACCAGCATCCGTGTAAAAATGATGGAAATCGAAGATTGGTTCATTGTGATTGGTAACTTCAGAACAATACTGTTTATCCCAATATTGTTCCTTCGATATTTTTTTTTTTTAGACGAGTCAAGATTCACGAACAATGGAATGTTTAACAGACAGAAGTATTTATATTAGGCGCAACAAAATCAAAATTTGATGAAAGAAAGTAAGTTTCATGGAAGATTCGGAGTGAACACTTGACAGGGGTAAGGTAAATAAGGTAATTAGACTTCCTTCGAAATGACCTCTGGAGTACTTAAAGCGTTAAACAAAATAAAAAGTAACTGTATTGATTCAGATGGTATTTCACTAGCTTCTTTAAAATTAGTCAGCGAATTTTTGATATGCCATATTACATTTATTGTTAATACTGCCCTAGCTACCAATTACTTTCCTTCAGCCTGGACGCACGCCAATATCACACCAATCCCCAAAATTCATCATCCTACTGAATTTGGGCACCTGAGGCCGATAAGCATCCTGCCAACTATGTCGAAAGTGCTAGAAATTATAATGAAACAGCAGATCTCTGAATACGTTTTTAGCAGAGGTATAATCCCTGATGTTCAATCGGGCTTCAGAGAACACTACAGTACAATCACAAAGTTACTCAACTTGGGCGATGAAATTTTCAAATCCTTGGATAATGGTCGATTGGGCCGCTTAACTTTGCTGGATTATAGTGAGGCCTTCGACACCTTGAATCATGAATTACTTTGCAAAAAACTTCATTTTTTTGGATTTGACGAAAAGGCTGTACAATCAATCGAAAACTATCTCTCACAACGGACTCATCGAGTTAAATTAGATAATAAGATAGCGAATGCCTTATTAGTCAAATTTGGTATGCCACAAGGCTCGGTACTAGGGCCATTGTTATTCTATATTATATATATATATATATATATATATTTATATATATATATATATATATCAGATTTCTATGAATTCATAACATCTTGCAAAATCTACCACTACGTTATATTTTTGGGAGAAAGAAAAATGGAATAATTTCCACATTTTAAGTGGAAACCAAGATTACCTTATTTGTACACCGTATACAAGTATCCAAGGCTGATTGCTGAATTTGTATGGTCCTTTTCTATTTGTTATTGGAGTTCCTGATAGCATTGGAGTGGAAGGGATTCCAAATCCTGGTGTGTATTGAACAGCGACAGTTCCAGACGGGTATAAACCTTCCATAGTGCACATTCAGAACTGAACAATTTTACTAATAACGCATATTCCATCGGAAGAACTTTATTTCAATTGATTTCGAACTATCAAAGAAATTTTCACTTTCAAGGTAAAAGTGAGGTTGTGTATACTTTACCAATGAACTTTTCTCATGATTATCCATGAATATTTGTAGATTCACCTTAGAGTAAGTTATCTTTCGTAGGCCAGGTAAAATCAAGTTTTCCTGAATGAAGGAAATAATTGCTTTTTGATACTTTGTCGTTTGTTTTCTGCAATGATTAACAATTATACTTATGACCATTGAATAAATAGAAATTTGACATATCAAGCAGAGGCTAGTGGCTCAATCGCCTGAACCGGCTATCTGAGACAAGGGGCGTACCAACTGAGCTTAGCTGTGGTAAGGAAAATGATAACAATTAGCAGCAACGTGACGAGAGAACAGTGACGTAGCTAGCAATTATTATTACATTGCGAAATATATTATACAGGGCAAAAATTCATAACAATTTGGCTCACAAAGAATAGCGAAAAGTATTAGCAATCATCATTATATAAAAACAATTATTATATTACAAATTTATCATTCCATAGCAATATATATACATATATATATATATATATATATATATATATAAATATATATGGTAGACTCAGATTCCTAAAGCATAATTATGTTAATACTAGGAAAAAACAGACATTACAGATTCCCAAGCATTGCACCTCACTCTATAAACGAAGCTTCATTTACACTGCTCCCAAGCTTTATAATGATCTTCCGACTCTTTTTGGGGATTATTCAATAATTGATTTCAAAAGAAGACTCAAACTCTCTTTTTTTTCTATGGAATCTAAGTCACCCAACGTCTCACGAACCTTGCCATGTAAACCTAACCTGAGTCATGTATTTAATAGTTAGTATTATTATTTAGTAGTTATTTATATGCGTATATATGTGTTTAATGTGAATATGTATGTAAATTTATGTGATATGTGTGTGGGTATATTTATTGTATTTATTGCATTGATGTATATTTATTGTTTGTTATATCTATGAAATATTAATCTCTGCTTTTGTATATTTGATCGATTTCTTCTGTTTTTTTTTCTTCAAATTGTTTGTAAATGATTGGTAAAGTTGAAAAACAGCTCTCAGCTGACACTTCACCATTTTATATTACCTACATATGAATAAATGCGATTTATTATTATTATTATTATTATTATTATATTGAAGAATTGCTAATGGACCACTTGCTTTTTCTGAAGTGATGTATTTTCAACAAGATGGGACTCCGTCTCATAATACCATCCGAGTCATGAACTATTTAATGAACCGGTCTAATAAGCAAGTAATTGCAACAAATGGTCCTGTACGTTGGCCTGTCCAATCACATGATCTCAATTTCTTAGACTTTTTGTGAGGAGTTAAGTGAAAGAACGAGTGCTTTATACACTGCCCCAATTACTTGAAATTTTGATGACACGCCTTCGTGTTCGTGTTTGCTACCATAAATTCCGCTATGTTGTGAAATGTGATGCGAAACACAATTGAGAGAATCAGAAAATGTCAGGAAGTTGGCGGAATGCACTTTGATCATTTAATTCCCTTCCACCAATCCTCTCCTTAGGTGGAAATTTGTGATTTGTAATTCAGTTTCATTCAATTTTGTATCCACAGCAAAATTAAGGAACGACATACCCCACTTTGGGCAAAAAATTTTGGACTAATAATAAGTGTATAAGGATTGTTATCCATCCGATTTTCTATTCGGAACCATCAGTGGATTCGTCGTGAAATTTAGAATCTAAGGAATGTGTGTCTAAAAGATGTTGTCATTTGAGAAAAATAACTTTTTCACAATTATTAGTTTTTGAATATCAAACCGCGGAAAACACTGTCATATAATTTTTAACTCATCATTCATGTCTAGATTGGTTGAGGTGGTTCCAACGCACTCTACATGCGCAAAAATATAAGTGCTTCTATGAAATTAAATGTAGGTACCAATTTTTCACCTCAAAACTTTGTGATCGTTCTAAAAATCGTCCATAGAATCCAAAACAGTAGAAATATACAGGATGTTCCATTCGAAATTTCCAAGTCGGAGTCGTTTCCGGTGAAACAGGAAGATGAGAGAGTATGAGATATTGAAAAATATTCTTATTCTGGAATCCAACACCCCTGCTAAGTTTGACTCTCATACCCTCGGAACTCTGGAAACCATGGTTTGTTTGAAGAATATGTTGACACCCGGTATATTATTATTAGGAAAAATTTTGGTTGGCAACATTGACGTCATTTTGACCTTCGAATAGGTAGGCGCTAGATTGTAGGTAAGTGGATTTCATGTATTTGTTACTAATGTTATTTGGAAGTCGAGAATTGAAATATCTAATTTTTTTTTCAACAGGCCAAATCCATAATAATGTCGTTTTCAACCGATTCATCACCTGGAATCGTCTGTTGAGATTAACAAAATTGGGGGAATATATTTAAAAAAAATTAATACAACTTTCGTTGATGAACGAGAAATGTTTATCAGAATTGTATTTCGCTAATTACTTGCGGATCGAATCAAAAAAGCATATAAAAAAGTATCACCTTCTCGAAATATTTTTTTTAAGATCTAAAATTATAAACAATGCAAGTTTTATCCACTGTCATTTTTATCCTGGAGAGTTTTCGCATGATTGATAATAGTCGATGTATTTCAGTATCTCAATCACTCTGCTATGGTGACGGCCACAAAATATTTCTCAACATCGGAAACTCTTCATGAATTTGTCGATGCTGAAAGAGTTTTTAAAAGTCCATAACATTTCTTATCTCTTTATAGGAAAAATCAGAATAGTCGAGTGGTATTTAATAGTTCGCGACAGTTTACGGCCCTCCAAAGTTTCCTCGAGTGACACATAAACTGTGAAAATGGTAAAGTTTAAGTTCGGTAAAAAGTCTCAGTGTGGAATGGGAGGTGCATTATTTTGAAGATATAAACGACTTTAGATGTGCAATCGACTGAAATCAACATCAAAATGAAAAACGCGGCTTGACGAAAATATCGTCGTCACGCTATACTAACGTTGTCCGTCAAAGTTTCTCCTTATTGTTAATGACATTCGTGAAACTGTATCAAGCTCATTCTTCATGAGGTGAAAGTCTCGAACATGATTTTATTATGGTTTCAGTACGAGGTATTCCGATTATTTTTTCAATTATAAACGATTCAGTACAATAATACTCGATTCTCAAATAACTGAAATGTTCACTAATCACCACAGTTCCCATAATAATGCAGTAGATATTTAGTTCCAGGTCTTTTTATCCTATAATTGGAGAACTTTTTGGGACAACCCACCCATATGGAAATATCCTCTGATCTTCAAGAGAAGCTTCCATTATGCCGAAGGCATAACATATTGAGAATTCAATGATTAGAAGTTTGCGTTAAAATGTTGTATTTCTCTTTATCAATTGAAATGAGTTCCATCATGGGTGGAATTAATTTGGAATTAAATTGATTCACTTAATACTAAGTAGAAGTCGGTCTATTTTGAATTCATTCCAGATAAAATTGCAGTAGTCCATTACCATTTCTCTCATATATTCGTAATTGTAATATATATATATATATATATATATATATATTATATATATATATATATATATATATATATATATATATATATATATATGCATATATATATATATATATATATATATACACGTGTTTCGGGATCTTGGCCCATCACTACGGCGGAGAAGTGCAAAGATGAACAACACTTGGTAGAAAACGACTAATCAACGGAGTCAACAAACAGAAGCCAGCCGCTCATTTCTGATTTTGGTCAGCAGACCCTGAATTCCAGGGCAACAACGTCACAGAGGAGTATAGCTACCTGCGTGACATCGAGTCAGGGATATAAATATGAAGAGAGTAATATCGAGGGCATGTTAAACAATGGAAGGAATTTAATGGACATAACCCTCAGAGAAAAGTGCTAACCGTATACACGTGTTTAAGGATCTTGACTCCGTTGATTTGTCGTTTTCTACCAAGTGTTGTTCATCTTTGCACTTCTCCGCCGTACTGATGAGGGCCAAGATCCCGAAACACGTGTATACGGTTAGCACTTCTCTCTGAGGGCTATGTCCATTAAATTCCTTCCATTTTGCTTTTAACAGTCCCCTCGATATTACTCTCTTTCATATTTATATTCCTGAGTCGGATGTCACGCAGGTAGCTATAGCTGCCTCCGTGGTGACGTTGGTTGTTGCCCTGGAATTCAGGGTCTGCTGACCGAAATCACAAATGAGCGGCTGGCTTCTGTTTGTTGACTCCGTTGATGTGTCGTTTTCTACCAAGTGTTGTTCATCTTTGCACTTCTCCGCCGTACTGATGAGGGCCAAGATCCCGAAACACGTGTATACGGTTAGCACTTTTCTCTGAGGGCTATGTCCATTAAATTCCTTCCATTTTGTTTTTAACAGTCCCTTCGATATTACTCTCTTTCATATATATATAGTTGAGTATATATATATATATATATATATATATATATATATATATATATATATTTTTGTGGTTTTTATTTTTGTTATCATAATTCGTCAAAACTTTAACTTTCGTAGAGTACAAATTCATTACATTTCATCGACAGTTTTGATGGTTTTTCTATTTTATTTTCTCTCTATACCTGTACCTGAAACAGTTTACTTCAATTTCATATACCTCCTCATATCCACTGAGAACATTCTGGTCAGAATAGTTGTTGAAAAAATTTAAAACTTGGCACACTTCAACCTTATTTTGATATATATCTCTTGGAATTTTTTCAAATTTTTGATTATTATAATTTTATAGTTTTCGTTTATCTTTAATTTTGTTCGAAAATTAATAATAAATGATTCTTCATCAGTATATAATGCTTATCGAAAAATATTGCTGTATGTTATCATTGATTTTTCAATCAGTTTAACTTTTCATTACTAACTCCATCTGTCGTATCACTGCAAAACTATTAATCATGTTAATCATAAAATTTTATTCATTAGCCGTCATAAGTTGCAATCACCAACATTAAATATTTGTTAATGTAATAAAATACAAAATGTTTGTTCGATCAAAGGCGATTATTTTTTAATGTGGACGTTTAATTTTTGTAGTTTAATGATAATATACGAATAGAGAATAATTAATTATTTATTTTTGAACAACATTTGGAAAAAAACTAAAAAAAAGTATTTTAAATTAATAAAATTTAAAAAAAATTGTTTATAATAAGATTGAAGTCTTCCAAGTTTCGATTGATTTTATGATTATTTTGACTTATAAAAAAAAAAAACATGTTATTCAGATGAAAAAATTACTTTGCAAAGAGGCACCGTTTAATATTGAGATGAAGACTTCAAAATAAGGATATATTTTTTTTATTCATTTCGAGCCCTATGAGCCCCTGGAATTATTAAAAATAATTTTTTTAAATAAGACCACGTATTATATATATATATATATATATATATAAATAATTTATATTTTTATTATAAAAAAAAATATATATATATTATATATATATATATATATATATATATATATATATATATATATATATATATATATGGATACATACATACATATACCTATATATTGTATAACAGTAATTGTCCCAATATTCACTTCGATTAAAAGAATATAAATTTTTTATTTTATTTTATTCGAAATAATGGATTAAATTGTACTTTCAAAGCAAAGGACTCAATTCTCTTCATTTTTGTATCATCGAACTTCATTCTAGCTAATAACTACTCATTCGCCTCATACTTCCGTGAAACAGACATTCTTTCATTCTTTGCGAAATCAAACAACGCTCAAATGAACTCAACGAATCAGCGTTCCATATCACAATCGAAATCGAACAAATCTTTTCCTTTGAAATAAATTCCTATAATATAGTGAATTATAGGCAGATGGTTATTCTGTGAAAGCCCCGTATTTCCATTTGTAGATTCTTGGGCGGCAATTTGAGCGAGAGAAAATTCTTTCAAAAATTTTATTTGGATATGCACGCCTTGTTAAATTATTCCGAAGTATTGAATTGCAGTAGCGGGAATTTCCAGATGAGTTGCTATTCAAGCGGAGAGGACTCGAATCATTGATCCCTTTTTTGGTGCTGGTCGGGTAATAGAAGAGTCTGAATTTTTATCGGGATCAAAAATAAAATCATCATCGAACTGATATTCTATACATCAATTTGGGGGAAATGATTGATTGGGAATAAATTATCTGGGCATGGATAAATCCATGTTGAAATGGTGATTTGAATGGAAAGACGATATAGATGGCATTCTGTTTCTGTTCATTCTCAAGATTTCTGCCTCCAAATGAAAAAAAACCTCTGTAACAGACCCTAATGAAACATTTTCATTTTATCTCATGAATTTGCATATTTAATGTTTTTCTAATTCTTATTTCTCGTTCATTGTACTTTTATTTGGGATTGAGGTTTTTGGAAAGAATCGAAATATTTGATATATTTTGTTTTTATACGTCAATTAGAATAATACCTTGTCCAGTCTTGAAATTGTCAACATAACGAAGTTTGGTACTGAAATAAGAAGTTCTGAATAAAATTAAATAACAAGCACTTTGGTCATCCATTGAAAAGGAAGTTTTCACGAACGAGTATCTTTCAGGAATATTTTTGAATATTCACTGTAACATTGATTGAACTAAATAAAATGCCGGTCAAAAATTAATGACCTGAATAATAGTAGTTCATCATTCCTCAACAATACAGAATACATTTTTTGAAAGATGTTTTTTATATTTTAATTTGGTTATGTGCTTGAATATTGGGGAAAAACAATTCAGTTTTAGTAGAAAAATACATTGATACAAAATATGCATCTATTTTCAAAATTTGTAATTTCAATACAAACTAGAATAACTAATAAATGAATAAAATTGAAATAATTATTTCATCAATGTAACAATAAACTCTCACTGTTCATATATTGGGCAACCAACAGGTGTGATAGTCCCCAGCTATTTGAAGGATTTAACTTGAATTCAATTTTTCAGATTATTCATTCAAGCTCAGATTTCAACAAACAATGGAAAAAATGTATGTGAAAATTTACATTATTCTATTCAATGTAAGTTCCAGTATAACATACTAATGCATGATCACAATATTCAAAATTTAAATAATCTACAGAAAATCACCTCGCGATCACCTAGTGCATGTTAAATATGTTGACGGTAAGCAGAAAAACTATTAAAATATAATGAATTCGTTTGTATAAATTGAACTTGGGAAGCAAACATCTATATTCTGAATTTATATTCCATACTATTATGCAGATAAAAGTGTGAAACGAAATAGTATCAATTGAATAATTTTAGAATAAAATCGAAGTTATTGTGAAAAAATACTGACCACGATAATTTTCAATTTTAAACAATCATTTCATGAGATATCAAGAATGGGTTATTTTCAAAAATGACACGTGTATACACCTACGGTGGTTGAGAAGACATATGTTTTTCTATTTTATTTTTGCTGTGGTTTCAGGTTTTAGAGATTCTAAAATCTTTAGTAGTTCTCTATCTGGCTCATAGTGATATTTTTTTCATTTTACGAAATAGAAAAACTCAAAGTCATCTCCACAATTTAATATCACAATCGATTAGTTATGTGATGGTGGATAGGTAAAAAACCATCGATTAGTACATGTTTCGAACCTCTATAGGTTCATCATCAGCGGAGTGTAAAATTATGGAGAAGAAAAAAAAATAGGGTTTGCCTTTATTTTGTCATTTGTTTTAATTATGAACTCCTGACTTATAATTCATAATAACTTTTTTCCCATCATTTTTTCTTCTCCATAATTTTACACTCCGTTGATGATGAACCCATAGAGATTCGAAAGATGTACTAATCGATGGTTTCTTACCTATCCACCATCACATAACTAATCGATTGCAATATTAAATTGTGGAGATGACTTTGAGTTTTTCTACTTCGTGAAATCATACCACTCCACTTTGAGATACAATGGACTTCTACCACAGGTCATAGTGATATATTTCAGATGTTGATGAAGTACATGCAGGGGACAAGGTCCACTTGAATTAAGATCAACTGGCGGCAAGTGCCGAGGTACATCATTACCAGGAACCAGAAATTAAATATTTTTTCAAAATATATGATTTACAGGATGAACGGTTAAATCGGAGCAAAGTTTCAAAAAATTTCGTCGAATGGCAAAATTTATTTTAACTTTTTTAGTTTACAAAATAGGTATTTGATGAAAAAGAATGAATTTTCAAATTCAAACTATATTTTTAACATATGGAGCTACCTTTTCAATTACGATTTTTTGGAGTATTTTCATTTTTGCAATCACCTATACGGTGATAAAAGTCAAAGAGCTATGTTCAAAATATATTAAGTTTGCACAAAAACAAAGTTCCTTAATATCAGATTAGCATTCCAGCAGCACAGTACTCTGTATTTCTTCATATATTACTTTGAAGAGAATATGATATTGAGAAATTTTGTCAGAACACGAATTTTGTAACTTTTAATCTACACATTACCTCTTCTATTGAATGTCTCTTGTATTCAGCGTACTTCCTCTGGAAAATTGAACGCGGCCCTGCTTTATCAATCAGTAGATGGATCCTACTGTCATCCAGCAAAAAGAAACTCTAATCTGTTATACCTTCGTCTGAAACATTGAATCAAATATGTCATGTCGGTGTAAGTATGGAAAAAATATGAAAAACGTATTACAGAAAATTGTAATCAAGGTATGAATTTGGAAATAAGCTTGGTATCATATAGAAAAAACTTCTGATAATGATTTATTTTGAGATTCAACTTGGGCGTCAAGTTTTGCTTTGAAGAAGTTGACAAATGGCATAATCGGTCGGGGTCACGTGATTTTCACTACCTGTCAAAAGTTAGGTTTTTTCAAAATAATTTCTTGAAATATGCAAAGGTTAACCCGACACAAAAGAGACAATTCTCTTTCACGAATGGCACTGGGATGCACGATAAAAGCGCACCTCATATCAGATATGGCACCAAATAGTGCAAAATACAGTTATTCGCCATCTTGAAAATGACGCCGCCAACAGTTGATGGCAAAAGATCGACATAAATAAAATTATGATCTGGAGGGCTTAGAATCATCCTCGAAAGAAAGAAAAACATCAATATAAGTTTTTCATCGTGCACAAAAAAAAGAAATGGTACATTATTTGCTTACCGATGAAGTTTTGCGAAAACTTCGCCAAACCTCACTGTTCCAAAGTGTTGAGAAACTGCATTTCTGTTTTTCAATCTAGAGCACAGATTCACAACATTAACTTCACAAATTTCAGAAGAAAGGCACGCATATGACAGACGTGTCTATACGTAAACTTGACTGAGTGGAGTGTAGGGAAAGGCGATACGCTACGAAATTTGCTAATATCGATATTTCACACTTCTGTACTCGATATTTTGTGTCGATATTTTTCAGTTCGATATTTTAGGGTATCAATACATTTCACTGAGTATCGTATTCGTTGTCGAAGTAGTGGCTAGTGGCTACATTTGGATATCAACATACCAATTTATTTTCTTTGTTACTCTACTCTGAAGTCTTTTTCATTGAATAAAAAAACATCAAAAGCTATTCATGGCCCGGTCTCCAATGGGGGTTAATCTCCTTATAAATTCAACTCGTGGTTAGATATACCATTCGTTTAATGATGGAATGAACTCACATTCTGACCATCGGTTAAATTTATCTGGGGGTTGATCTCATATTGACAAACTGAGAGACACAGAAGAAAATATTGTCAAAACTCCTGTTCTTTAAATCCTTGGAGAAAAGTGATTGAAGTATATGGAGTACAAATTTTCATTTTATTTATATAGAAGTATTGTTTTCATTAAAAAAAAAATATTTTTTGTTTTGTATGAACTTCTTTCCGATTTAATTGTGGGTTATATGTTTTGTTTTCGTAAAAACATACAAACAAAAACAAAAAATTTATTATTTTTACAACTTTACTGCAGTGCAAATGTGTCGTATCAAAAAAGATCGATATTTCAAATATTGATTTTTTACCGTTCGATATTTTCATGTATCGAGTCCAGTGAAACAATATATATATATATATATATATATATCGATACCGCTGAATCGATATTTTCAGGAGTATCGCCCTTCCCTAGTGGAGTGTGGAGAGGAGCACGTCGAGTAAACGTCGGTTAGTTACGTTCCTGAGTCCGACCCAGCCACCCAGTTCCTGAGTCCGGCCCTGCCACCTAGACTTCCTGGCGACTAGAGATATTGCTGATCAAGCTCCTACCGAGACTTACCTTTCTGCACAATAAGCTCACACCGAAGCTTATCTTGTAAAACGAATATTGACGAAAGAACTATAATAGTTTTATTCTTTGTTTATGTTATACATTATTTGAGACATGTATTTTGAGCATTCCATTTTTGTCACTTGTAACCTGTATTTTCAATTTTCATTAAAAGCATCGAGTAAGGTAAATCTTTAATTGTGCGAAAAAGGTGAACGTTGAAAAAGAGTTATTCAACACAAAATTGGTTTCAAACAACGAGTAGTGCTTTCCGAACGAAGGGCTGCGAAGGCACTATCGTAACTGGCGCAGTCGAAGACGGATTTTGGAAAACCCAAATTCAAAAACCACTACCAGCAACAGGGTGAGAATCTGAATATCCAGCAACAGGAACGAATCAGAGGACCTCTGACAACCATTCGAAGGAGAGTACATCCCAAGATTGGTTTAGGATTGAGAAAAAAGAAGAAACAGGGTGAGAATCTGAATATCCAGCAACAGGAACGAATCAGAGGACCACTGACAACCATCCGGAGGACAGCATCCCCAAGATTGGTTAAGAATTAAAAAGAAACAAGAAAACTTAGCCGTTAGTCACTCTCATTCCTACAACCATTTCCCTTCCCTACACTAAGAAATATTTTCTCTTGTAAATATTAATTAAATTTTTTATATTTGACGCATTTAGGGATATTTCACAAATAAATCGTGAATTACGTCAACAGAGAGCTATTCTAGCAGAACAGAATTATCTTAATTTCCGAAAGTGAAGAAAATCTCGATTCACTTTTTTCAAATTTAAATTTAAATAACACAGATTTAAATATGGCAGTTGAAATTAATTACCAACAACCAAGACTCTTTTTAGATATTATACCAAATTTTTCTGGCGATCCTTGTGAATTGAATAATTTTTGTGTTGCTTGTGATGAGACTTTTTTGCAATATAATGCACAACCTGAATTTATAAAAAAATTAATACTCAGAGGAATAGTAAGTTAATTGAAAGGAGAAGCCTTGACTTTGATTTCAAGTAGAAATGAACTTACTACATGGGCACAGATAAAGGACTTATTAAGAATTTCATTTTCAGACCAAAGATCTTTCACTTGTCCTTTACAAGAACTCCATTCTTCAAAACCAAATATAAAAGAAAATTCATATAATTTTGGTATTAGATGTCAGTATTTTAGAAGTTTAATTTTTTCATCTATCAATAATGATAATACACTCACAATAGATGGAAAAATGGCTCAAATTGGAAACATAGAAAAATTACTTCTGATAACATTTTTGAAATATTTACCTGCTATGATTCAGACAGCAGTTGGATTGAAAAACCCCAATAATTTGGAAGAAGCGTTAAATTTTGTTATTGAAGAAAAAAATTTCTTAAGCTTAGTAAACGATGGAAAAAGAAATCAATTTCAGTCAATTCCCCAACCAAGATACAAAATACCATTGCCTGTTCAAAAACCACAAAATTATATACCACAATATAATTTTATGAATCAACAAAGAAATTCAAATTTCCCTCAACCAAGTTTTAACCAAAATAGAAATTTTTCTAATCAAAATATTCCAAATCAGAATTTTTCGAATCAAACCCGTTTTTACAATCAAAATTTCTCAAACCAGAATCGTAATTTTCCTAGTCAACCAATACAAATTCAAACAAGACAAATGCCCCAAAGGTTTATCAACAATCAACAGGTTTTCGGAAAACTGAATAATCCAAATGTTTGGAAACCCAAAAATCAAACACCTCAAAGTAAACCCAAACCAATGTCTACAGTAACTAGAAATGTGAATACTTCTTTGTACCCACAGCAAAGACAGTTTTTCCAACCCCAACCCAGACCAACTTTTATTTCTGAAGAAATTTATCAATTGAATGAACCTCAATATAAGAATAAAAATAATTTTAAACCTCAGTATCAAAATAAAAATTATTTCGAAGATTCATACGGACAGACAGAAATTTATCAATTGAATGAACCTCAATATGAGAATGAAAATAATTTTGAAGCTCAGTATCAAAATAAAAATTATTTCAAAGATTCATACGAACAGACAGACCCATTGAATCAAAACTGTTTTCTTTTGGAAAATATAATTACAGTAGAAAACGATCAAGCGATAGTAGAAAATCATAATTTAAATTCTCAGGACATTCCTATGAATTTGGCAGAACCACTACAAGTATACCAAATTGATTCGATAAAAAAAAAATTTATGGAAAACATATTGTTAAACCAAAAACAAAAGTCATTCTGAATTGAAATTAGATTCACAGATTGCCAACCAAGAAATAAAAATTCCAAATTCTTCTACATATAAAGAATGTAATTTTTTAAAATTAAAATCCGACAAAAATATTATTTTAAAAAATACTTATATTCCAAAAATAAGTGATTTTCCAACAATAGTTGAAGAAAATAATATTTCTAAAATTGTTGATGATACGGACAAACCATTAGAACCAATTAGAAATTTCAAAAATATTCAAACCAATAATGAAATTGAACATTGTTTTTCACACCCAGCCTTTAGAAAAGAATTCGTAACGCAGAATTTTGGTAAATCCAAAATTATGTTCTTGCGCGAATACAGTAGACCACCTGAAATGAAAACTTTACATCACAAATCAAGTTGACCTCCTGATAATAAAATCGTAGGTCGCATTCCAGGTAGACCTCCTGAAAATAAAATATTAGGTCGCATTCCAGGTAGACCTCCTGAAAATAAAATTTTAGGTCGCATTCCAGGGAGACCTCCTGAATAATAAATGAATATAACAAGTATATATAAAATGAAAAATATATTTCTAAGGTATATTTTCAAATGAGAAATAAAAACAAACACTTGTTAAATTTTTATGAAAAAAATCCGACTCCTTTTCAAATGTCTAGGATATCTAATTTTGAAAGAATAGAGCTCACTGAACTTTGTGTTTTGTAGAAATTACATACCTATTATTCACATTTTACGAATTAACAACATGAAAACTATTTTTTTAAATAACTCAAGATAAAATAATAAGAATAAATTCAAAAATACTTATATGTTCAAATATACCTAAAGATATAGAAAAAGAAAAACAAAATAAATTATTATTGATTAGGCCAACAATATGGATAGAGATGTAAAAAATTATATAAGTAATTGTAATATTTGCCAGAAATCTAAGTATGAACGACAACCTAATGAATTTGAGTTTCACCCATTCCTATAGGAAACAAACCTTTTAGAAGAATTCACATAGATGCTCTTTCTATCTCGAAAGAAAAATTCTCAACAGTAATTGATACATTTTCAAAATTTGCACAAGCATACCCTATACCAGGAATAAACGGAATCAATATACTTGACGGATTTTTAACTTTTATTTCACACTATGGAATACCACACACAATAGTATGTGATGGAGGATCTGAATTTGATAATCAGAACTTCAAAGATTTTTGTAAATTACATAAAATAAATATTCATTTTACCACACCCAAAAAATCCAAAATCGAAAAGTTATATTGAAAGGTTTCACTCAACCATAATTGAAGAACAAGTTAGAACTCAGACAAGAAAAAATCCATTTCAATCTTTACAAAATTTAATGAAATACTCAATATTACATTATAATAATTGTATTCATTCTTCTACTGGATATACACCATTTGAAGTAATTTCTGGACATCTCCCTTCAAAAGATCCACTTGACATATCTGAAAAAGACATAATATCAAAGTATGTTCAAAACCATAAAGAAACAATGAATACAAAATTTGAATAAATCAATGAAGAATTAAATATTCGAAAAACTAGAGGAGTTGAGAAAATCAATAAAAACCGACAAGAACCCCCATTTTAACAATAAATGATACAGTTTATCACAACGAACAAACTCGTGACAAATTGGCTATTCGTTTCACTAATATTCAACCTGTAGCTCAAACACAAAATAAAATTGGGACTGAAACATCAAAATATTCCAAACATAATAAAGAAACGTGAAAAATATTAATTTAATTTTTTTGTATTTATTTCAGATGAAATTATCTCTCTTACTTCCATCCCTTCTATCATTAATGAATCCAATAAATGGATCCATTAACAAGTTAACTAATCCTATAGTGCCTAGAGGAATGAAACTGACTAGAATAATCACTAGTAAACATACTTTTATAAGTTATATGAATATAACTGAATTAGTTGATATTAGAAATAAATTACAATTTCAAATTGAGTTTCTCAGTAAGAAAAATGCACTGAGCACTCAATCATATTTACTCATGCAACATGCACAAACATTGTTGTCACAAGTTGACCATTTATTACAAATTATACAACCACATGTTATCCAAAAAAGAGGACTTATTAACTTAGGTGGAAAAATACACAAATGGCTTTTTGGTACTTTAGACCATGAAGATGGTGAAAGAATAAATTCAATGCTCCAATATTTGAATAAAAATTACTTTCTTTCGCAAAAGAAATGATGTCAAAAACAAATAAAACCCTTCACCAAATTAAATTCAATGTATTAACAAGTTTTCAACTGATAAAAACATTTCAAAATCAAGTTAATGAAACTAATGCTTTACATCTGATAATAGACTCTCTAATAACTTTTCAAAGTCAACTAGACCAAATTATTAAGGCTATTACTTTTGCAAATATTAATAAGGTTCACCCTACTTTTCTCTCTCTCTGACTAATTTATATTCAATTATCAACAAAATGAATATTCTTTATTCTCAAAATCAGTTGGTTAGATTCGAAAATCAACATAGTTATTATAATTTCTTGGGAATACAAACAGTATTTACTGAAGATAAAATAATTTTTCTTATCCATTCTCCAATATTCAAACCTATTTCTTTTAAAGCCTATTTTATTTACCCCATACCTATCAAAAACAAAATTATATTACCCTCAAAACCTTACCTAATCCTCAATGAGAGTGAAGAACTTTACCAGTATGAAGAAGAACCCTGTGAAGAAACCGAGAACACCTTCTACAGCAAGAACAACCTACAAAAAGAAGAAAATTGCGTTTTGAACATCATTATCAAGAATGAACCTGCTAATTATTCCATGTATGATGTGCACTTTGAAAAAATATTGGCAAACCAATTGACACCAGAAACAATCCTGTTTTCTACTGCAACCAATATCATCATCACTGAGAGCTGTACCATGGAATACCACCACGAGATCCAGCCTGGAAGCTATATCATTTCCATACCTGGAAATTGTCATTATATCATCAATGGCGAAAAATTCCAACATGGACCTGCCGAATTATCACCAACAAATATTATCCAATTGCCCTCTTTGAATTTTTCTCAATTACTTTTGAGATCAACCCCAATTTCTATTTCAAAAATGAACCTAGATGAAATCAAACAATAATACAATCTCACCATCAGTTCCAACTTCCTAATGAGCCACAAGTTAGCTCTTTACCTGTATGGATTATTATCCTCATTTGCATTCTTTTATGCATTATTATTTCCTTTGGAGTAGCATTTTACTACAAAAATTGCTACCCATATACTCCGTGGCAGTATTACCGTTCAAAGCGATGCCAACGACCAATCCATATGGAGGACATGAAGCCTGGCCAACCAGACCTACCCCAGTCTTCATCTTAAGAAGGGAGGAGTTACGTTCCTGAGTCCGGCCCAGCCACCCAGTTCCTGAGTCCGAAATTGCCGCCTAGACTTCCTGGCGACTAGAGATATTGCTGATCAAGCTCCTACCGAGAATTACCTTTCTGCACAATAAGCTCACACCGAAGCTTATCTTGTGAACCGAATATTGACGAAAGAAACATAATAGTTTTATTCTTTGTTTATGTTATAAATTATTTGAGACATGTATTTTGAGCATTCCATTTTTGTCACTTGTAACCTGCATTTTCAATTTTCATTAAAAGCATCGAGTAAGGTAAATCTTTAATTTTGCGAAAAAGGTGAACGTTGAAAAAGAGTTATTCAACACAAAATTGGTTTCAAACAACGAGTAGTGCTTTCCGAACGAAGAGCTGCGAAAGCACTATCGTAACTGGCGCAGTCGGAGACGGATTTTGGAAAACCCAAATTCAAAAACCACTACCAGGAAAAATCCCAGAAGACGAGTTGACAAAGTGTGGAGAAAACTGCAAGCAGGAAGATCCAATAATGTTTAAACAAATCTGCTGAGAATTTCCAAAAGACTTCAGTTTCTACAAGTGTGGACAGCATTCCATTCATCTTGCAGAGACGGGGTGAGAATCTGAATATCCAGCAACAGGAACGAATCAGAGGACCACTGACAACCATTCGAAGGACAGTACATCCCAAGATTGGTTTAGGATTGAGAAAAAAGAAGAAACAGGGTGAGAATGTGAATATCCAGCAACAGGAACGAATCAGAGGACCACTGACAACCATCCGGAGGATAGCATCCCCAAGATTGGTTTAGAATTAGGAAGACACAAGAAAACTTAGGCGTAAGTCACTCTCATTCCTACAACCATTTCCCTTCCCTACACTGAGAAATATTTTCTCTTGTAAATAATAGATAATACAAAAATGTATGTTTAACGCATTTAGGGATATTTCACAAATAAATCGTGAATTACGTCAACAAAGAGCTATTCTAGGAGAACAAAATTATAACTTAATTTCCGAAAGTGGAGAAAATTTCGATCTCGATTCACTTTTTTCGAATTTAAATTTAAATAACACAGATTTAAATATGGCAGTTGAAATTAATTACCAACAACTAAGACTAGTAGGAGATTTAAGCCGGTTCTGGCTCTCCCCCCACCACTATGACGTCACGTGTGACCTTTAATAGTTGCAGGTGTGCAATGTGTGTGTGTTTGACCTTGAGATTTGACTTTGAGATTTGTCATTGAGTTTTGATATTGGGTTTGGTCGACTTTGAGATTCGACTTGACCTTGAATATGACCTTGAGATTCATAACATTAAGTTTTGACTTTGAGATTTGACCTTGAGTTTTGATGTTGGATTTGTTTCGGCAACCAAAAGATTTGATCTCGATGTTTGTTTGACCTTGACTAATGTTGTGGTGTAGGCATACATATTCTGTGTAGTCATGACCTTCATGAATCCTTGCACTCTCCAAGCGAGGAGGGCATTCATCCTGTGAGAGAGCTAAGAGTGAACTGCGAGTATTGATGAGTGTGTTGATGCTCAAGTGCGTAATGACCTTCACAGTCCCATCTACTGGAAATGGAGTGGGGATGTCTCTTATAAAAATGTGTGGAGTCGTTGATGAGAAATCAGATGTTAGATAATATCATCAGAGTGAATACAGAGTACGAGAAGTTTCTCAATTCAGTGAGTGTATTTTTTATAAGGTGAAATAATCTATATTTTTCATACAGTCTTACTATGTCTTTTCTTCCAAAAGTTGTAGATTTGAAGAGAATCAATTCTTCAATAATTGAAAAGAGGTGGGAGCTTTTGAACAAAGACCAATATCATCATTACCCATCGGTAAAGCTTTCAACATACTTGGTATGACGATTTGTATAACCCGATATGGGAGATCTATTCTAATGACATTACGTGATGATAATGATACTTTATTCAAATCATGGTTGTCAAAAGTATTTCGTATGAATTCAATGCGGACGATGTCATGTTGCATCAATGCTTCAGATTTCAAATATACAATAACATATTTGGGTCCAGAGTCCACAAGTAGCAGGTATTTTGAGATCTTGTCCTTTAGTAGAATTCAACTACATTAAATGATAATATTGTTTATATGTTAATAGTTAGGATATAGTGATTTTATGTTGAATATAGATATTTCTCCATTAAAAATAACATTCAGTGTAGAAGTACTATATTTGGAGCATCACATTTTCTGATGTAAGTAAAATTATTTGAATATCAATGGAATATATTAACAATTCTTTTTTTCGTTTCAGTTTTCAATATGTGGATGCATTACTCGAGTCAATGTTGACGGAAGCCGTGGACATCAATACAGCCATCGAGAGATTGAACTCCTACTTGAATGCTTTGAGTCAAGATGTCCTCCATGCTACAGTCTATGATTTGAATGTTTGCTTCGATGAAGATGAAATCCAAAGATGTGCACATTTATCCGAGAAGTACGTCAAGGGTACAATACTTTGTGAGAATTCAACCAAGGAGCCTTAAACTTGCAACAATTCTGTGAAGAAATGATCAAATTGGATCTGGAAGGATTTCTCCACACCCTTTACCATTCCTACCTGATGACATCATCGAGAAATATCAACTATATGATGAATATGATGATGAATATGATCATGTAGATATTTGATATGAAATAAAACATATATTTACAAAATCTTGTTTATTTATTTTTTCATTGCACATAAACATTATTG